>PVKU01013221.1:0-30258 GCA_004027475.1 Anoura caudifer | reverse complement strand
TCCAACTAGAACCCTAGTTGGCTGAAATGTCCAGATGCTGGTGGCAAATGTCATCCCAAAGACTTCCGGATGGGCTCCACTTGTGAAGCAGTGCTCCAAGGCTGCTTTGCACTGTCCCACCTCATAGGCAGGGTCCTCAGATCTTACTATGTTTTTTTAGCTGGAGCATGGGCGTCAGTAAACCAGAGGGTCAGCGCTGCTTGGCTTGTCTCGAGGTCCCAGGCTAAAGCCATCGAGCCTGCTTTACCTGCTTCCCTGACAACCCATGGAAACAGCATTTTGACCTGCAGGCTATCCATCTATTAGACCTGCTTAGTGGTGCCACGTCCAGTGACATCAGTCCTATAACAAATCCTGCCGGGGTTTGCTTCCTCAGGGCCCTAGGAGTATCAACTAGCTGTTTTTACCAAAGGTGATTAATTCGACTAGAAACACCACAGTAGCCACTACATTGTGCAGGTTAATTTTGGCCCAGCAATAGGCTTCATGCAGGAAGCAAGCGTTCAATGGCAGCAACCCATGGTTATCAGATAAAAATCACTCCATGCCACATGAAAGACTTGTACCCACTGTGGCCTTCAGGGGGAAGGAAACACCAAAACTCGTCAGGGTGCCTCTAATGGAGCATCAGAAACTTGGTAGACACATGTGAAAAAAGGCGGGGGGAGGGGGGTAGGCATCTCTAGGATGAGACAAAAAATGCCAATGTGAAATATTTTTAAAATATAGCCTCATCTGATTTCAACGTAGGATTCCATTTTCCTGCAAGGGTTGAGAGAGATCCATCAACTCTCCGCAGCAGCCACCAACTGGGATGCAAGGCACCCAGACAAGACTTCCAGTTTCTGGGGTTTTCTGCTGAGTCTGGGAGTCTCCTGGAAGGCTCATGGAGCCCCGATCCCCTTCCTGTGAATGGCGGAAAGAGCTGGGAGGGAGACCATTTTGGTCACTATAATGTTAGAATTAGTGGGTTTTTAAGCATTTAATATTTACATGCCATACCTTTTCTTTTCTTTTTTTTTTAACATTTAATTTATTTACCTTTACAGGGGAAGGGAAGGAGAGAGGGAGAGAGGGAGAGAAATATCAATGTATGGTTGCCTCTTGTGTGTCCCCTGCCGGGAACTGGCCTGCAATCCAGGCATGTGCCCTGACTGGGAATCGAACTGCAATCCTTTGGTTCACAAGCCCATGCTCAATCCACTGAGCTACACCAGCCAGGGCATACCTTTCCTTTTTTAAATAAAACTTCCACCTTAATCCCTCACAATACTGCAATTCGGAAAAAGTTCAAAAGCTCTTTATGGCAGCAGTGCTTAAAACACTAATCTTCTCATTCGCAACCACAATGGTTACTGCTTCATCTTCTCTGTGTAGTGTTTAAGTCTCTCTGTTTTTCTCTCCTTAGAACTAGCTATGACTCTCTCATGCCTTCCTACAGATGGCGAAGGCCTTTGCTGTAAGAACATCTTGAAAGCTGGGTTAAAGCTCACTTTTAATATTGGACCAATTCATTGGTTCACACTTGTTTTGTCTTGATTATACTGACTTGTGCAAAACAGGCCATTAACCGTTGCTGACCATTGCCTATGAGAAACATGATATAGCAGGACTACCCAATCACCAGGACAGGATCTTTGGATAAATAATAGGAATTGTTTACTTGTAACGATTGTAATATCGTTACATTATATCTGTTGCTTCAACAGCGAAGCACCTGAATGAATGTGGAAGCCCCAAGTTCTAGGTTACATTTGAGGTGTACAGTTCCTATACGTCTTGTCCTTTAGTTCTCACAAGTCCTTCTGAGGCTGGTACTATTCTTACCACCCAGTTCACAAATGAGAAAGGGAGACAGAAAGAGGTTTTTCAGAACCTTGCCTGAGTCACACCCTAGCAGGTGGTGGGATGTGGATCCCGGCTCTGGCAGTCAGACCAAGAGCCCTGCTTCTACCCTTCACTCCGGCTGCAGCCAAGGTCAGAGATTCTGCCCCACGCACCAGAACCTCAGGATCTTACTGAGCCTTCTGCAAGGACAGGGTCTTTTCCTTCAGCCACACGGAGAGGTGTTCCACAGCAACCCTCAGTCTCCCCATCTGTACACAGCAACGAAGTCAACCCCTCTCGTCCCACCTGAGGGAGAGTTTTGAGGGAGTGTTCATAAAAATGCTTTGAAATCTATAAAGCAGTATAAGAATTTGAATTATTCCCCTAACACCCACAGTACAAAGAAAAATGAGAAAGAATCATTCAATGCTGGTCACAGATCTGTTTTTCAGCTACTCAGTGAATAGAACTTTTTCAAGGAATTTAAACTTAATGAGGGGTCCCGGGTAAGACTGTATCTGTGAGTAGTCCTTTGAAGTCTGAGCTCAGAATCTTCATATTAGAGCAAATCTGAAAGTCATTTCGTAAAATCTTTCCTGTTTCTGATGCTTGGCACACTTCTAAAATGGTTTTGAAACGACAGCCCCCTTTACGATGAGTCTCAGTGACAGGAAGCTTGTGACTGTCCAGGGCGATAATTCACCATTTCCGGCTATTAGAAACAGCTCTCTCATGTCACACTATCTCACTTTCGGCTCTCCACCCTCACTCCTTTGCCATTCTAGGTAAGGAGAATATAGAGAAAAATTCTCCTTTTGTAAGAATATCACAACTTGCACAGAGGGAGGGGGTTGTCCGTTTACACATTCACTTAATTTCGTCACTGCATGGCTCAAGCTATGGGATTATTATGTGGCAGGAAGCAAAATCTTCCATATGTCATTCTCTAAGAACTGACTTCTAGCTTCAGAAGGAGCTACTGAAGTGTCCTATTGCAATAGCTCCTCAGGCACAGAGAGGGGGCGTGTCCAATCCATTATGGTTGTGTGTCTCACAAATGGTCCTCCAAGTGCAGCTCAGGCATTGGCAGGGGCAGGCAATCCTGTGCCTCCTGCTCTCCATTTTCACCCCACTCAGCATGCACATGTTCTACAATGCATCTGCATTCAAAGACTAAAAGGCATTTTCTTCATTTCCCAAAATGCTTTCCATGAGGATCGGAAGGAGAACCATAAACTAATAGATGGATGCATCATGTTAAAAAGGGTGCCAACATTTTCCTTTAATCAGTACACAGTCGATATTCCCCATCAGGAAAAACTAATGAGTTTCTCAACACCTCTCCTCAAATGTCATTGGAAAAATCTATCGAAGGAATGTCATCTGTACTTAATGAAGGGACAGGCATTGTAATTAAGTTTTAAGCTATTTCTTCAGCATGAAGCTGCCACTAAGTGTGAAATGGCTATAATTCATACTTTTAAGACCTTGAATTTATTAGCATCTATTTTCTATTCAAGGTTAGAAACATGGTACTTGGTTGTTAAAGGATTTGGATTCTGCTGGTCTTTGTTATTCCAGACTGAGTGGCCTGAGCCCAGATGCCAAGCAAGGAAAATTAACATTAATGAGTCAGGGGGATTTTGAAAAAAAAAAAACCCCAAAACTGAAAACTCATCTTCTTTTATGAAGAGGATACGGTGATGAAGTGTATAACAGAGGAAGGGGAATTGGCATTCATCTGTGAATTACCATGGTGGAGAAAATGAATAGGGACCAAAGGCTAGACCTTCCAAGTCAGGCATGGTTCTGCTGAAGAGCGCTAGTGCACACCCACGGATGACGGAGACAGAAACCTAAGGTTTGGAGGTTGCTGGTAAAAGAAAGAATAATGAATGTTTCTCTTTTTGCAAATGACTTAGTATGCATAGAAAATAAAAGACATGAGATTAATAAGTGCTTAGACAAAATTAGGTACCCAGGAGACTTTGATAGCTCTCCTTTACAAACAAATGAGAAGAAGGTAGTTACTCATCTTCTTCCCCTCACTTTTGGGGGGAACGGAATTTGTAACGATCCATCTAACTCAAACCCCTTTGTGGGCAATGGTAAATGTAGAAGACATCTAGCCAGTGAATCAAAAAATGATGTGTGTGGGGCCATGTGTTTGTAGCAGGCAGACCATAATGAGCCTAGGGATATGCCAAAAAGGATTTTCTTAGGAAGTAAAGTTCAAGCTGAGAGGTGAAAATAAGTAGGGTTATCCAGAAAGAGAGCAGAGGAGAATGTTTCAAGGAAAGGGTCTAAGTGAAGACTCTAAGGCATTCTAGAGGAAACAAAGAAAAGATAGGAGGGTTGAAGCCTACAAACTGAGGAGAGAGGACTTCTGATTCGATAGCGAACTCCACACACACACCCACCTCTGCTCCCTCCTGAAGCTGTAATGCAATGACAGTAAATGAACAAGAAAGGACACACGTCCACAAGAATAAAGAAAAAGAGAAGCAGCAAGAGTAGAAGATGGTGACAGTGCTTTGGAAATTGAAAAAAAAAAAACCATCAAAAAGTAACTTCATTAGCAGACGACATAAAACTGAATGCTAAGAGCCTATGAGTTTGGTGGAGATCTAGCCAAAAGTTAATTCAAGCTGCAGATCCTGGCCCAATACAGGAGTGGGGCCACCAGGCACCTCTGTGGCTGGGAGAGTGTGGTGGGGCTGAAATTAGGAAGACTGGTTGAGGTTTCCATGGGACATAGTTGGACTCGTAGACGGTTTCTTCTCTGTATATTCCCAGGTTATCACCACCCTTACTGATACGAACTAAATTAAACATTGTACCTCCCAATTCATATACTGAGATCCTAATCACCAAAGTGGTGGTATTAGGAAGCAGGCGTTTAAGAGGTGATTAGGTTACAAGGGTGGGGCCCTCATGAATGGGATTAGTGCCCTTATCAAAGGGACCCCAGAGAACTCCCTGGCTCCTTTTATCACATCAGGACACAATGAGAAAGCTGTCTATGAACCTGGAAGTATGCTCTCACCAGATACTGAATCTGCCAGTGCCTTGGAGTCTCCAGCCTCCAGAACTGGGAAAAAGAAATTCCTATTGTTTATAAGCCACCCAGTCTATGGTATTCTGTTGCAGCAGCTCAAATGGACTAAGATACACTATGGAAATCTTGAACTTTCGGCTCTGTGATAGGACAGCTGAGGTCAGCAGTACTATACTGAAAATGGGGAATTAAATGAAAACCTGCATATTGAGAGTGAGAACTCCTAGGCCCCACCTGAATGTACTAGCCGCAAAAATTCTTCCCAGACAAGGGATCAGGACTCCTCTCTGGGGAAATTGACCAGTCCAAGAGAAAATACCTACAGATTCAGACATTTGGGGTCACCCACCTAAAAATCCCAGCCTGACAGTCCCTACCTGGAAGCCTACTCCCCAACAAACCCCATTCACGCGAACAAAACTTTCCAACAGATTCTTAGTGCTCAGCTCTTCAAAGTGAATTAGACCTCCTCGAATCACCAACCATGTGAAAAAGTCCCAGTCAAAAAGCCTGGGATCTGAATTTAAAGAAAAGTAGAGAACAGAAGAAGCTTGAAAGGATCAAAAAGTAAAGAGGGGATAGTACATCTGTGAACTTAATACAGGGTGCTAGAGAAGGGAGGCACCACAGAATAAAGAACATTTGGAAACTGAAATATGAGAGTAGGAACTAAAAGTTCAATGGAAGGAATGGAAAATAGGAGAGCACAGAGAGAAAGAAAAACAAGGAAAGGCTGGAAGGAATGGAGAGGGTAAGGGGCGATGGGAGGCTGGGGCCACCAGACAGAACCAGATTGCCATTTGTAGGTTTCAGGCGCGTGCTTTTGTTTGGAAGTTTTATTTTCAAGCCAGTGGGAGCCACTGAAGATCAGCAAACAGGGAGTGATGGCTAGCCCAACTTGGCCGGGAAGTCGGGGAAGGCCACTTAGCTCTCTCTGAGGTCTGACGGTCTCACTCTCGTTTATTATATTCCAACAAACCATGGAGAATTCTGGATCAAGGAAGAAAAGATATCCAGTGGTCGATTTTTTAAAAAGGATTACTTCTAGTTCTCAACTTATTTCAGGTAAAAACCATTGTCATCTTGTTCCTCTATAAACTCCCATTACTCTTTGTTTTGAAAAGGTTATAATTGGAATTAAACAAGTCTGGCTTGGAGCCAGAATCGTGAAGGCTGTAATTAAAGAAGATTTTCTATCTAGACTCCCAGCAGGGCCATCCCACTGAGGGTGGGGAAGGAGATTTAAAAGCAATTGTGTGTTTTTTCAAGAATAATACAACACACATTTTACATAATAAATGGCAGCTGCTGACATTTTAATAAAAATACAGACGATAATAAAGTTACAGTGCTCTGTTTTGAGGCAGGAGGCAGCCCCGACTCAGGAATTTCAACAAATAGATACACTTACCCCTTCTGCTCTGATTGGCTGAGAGGTTAGCACTCATTTCTGATGTCACGTCTGCTCTGACAACGTGAATAAAAGTGCAGTGTAATTACCACCACACCCCTTTATGGCTTTGTCTTTTGAATGACGTCTCCTTTCACATTTTAGACCCTTCTTTTAAAAAGTTAATCTAAAGGATATAATTTTAATTTTTAAATAAAAGCCACCTGTCTTAGATAGCAACGATGCTTGTCCCATGGCCCCTCTCAAATGCAGATGGAGGTGGTTGGCCATCAGGGGACGGCCACGTGCCTCTGCCCCGTGCTGATGACTGTGGCTTCCACAGAGAGTGTAGGCATGATTTTTTAAAATTTTAATAACATTTATTTATCCCAATACATCTAAAAATATGATCACAACCTATGATCAATATAAAAGTTAAGAAAATAATTTACAGTTTTTCCTACCAAGTTTTGAAATCTAGTATATGTTTTTGAGGGAGGCTTGTGGAGTGTTTTGGTTATTAAGGCATTTCCCCCAGTCCCTCGCTGTCTTAAAAGATTAGAAATCCAGAACCACTTTGGGGGAGCATTTTTAGAGCATCTGATCTGGACTGCACTCCAACCAGTGCTGGCCCAAGATGTGATGAGAAATGAACATCGCTAACGGCAGGCGCCTGATGATGGATTCTGAAAGTACCTTTTCCTTTTGATCGTACTCAGTGGTCCTTACAAGACACAGAGAGAAAGACTCATAGCCTTTGAACCTTGGCAAAGTCACCGAGATACTCTGTGACTGGCATTCTACCCTGTTTTTCAGGCTGGCCAACTTACAATCCATGCTCATCCATGAAAGCAAATGGCTTTCTTACAGTTATTACCTGATTTAGTTTTTCTCTCAAAATTATCCTTATGGGTTGTTGGGAAAAATTAAACTTATTCTAGTCTGCTATCTTTTCTGTGACTGAGAAGTTTCAGCTTCCTCTAAGTTAACGAGTCTCCATTTTCCTCTCCCTCTTTAGGATATCATTCTGGACATGGAGGAACGGGACTTCTGTGACTTCGTGGTGACAGGAGCAAAGAAAGTTCAGATTCCGTAGATGCTGTTCAAGTGGGCATTTGGGTAGCAACCATGCTCAAGTCCTGGGGGAGTGAGTTCTGGTTGGTTCTCTCTGTGCTCACTCGGCACCACCGAGTGAGGTCTCAGAGGTGTTGGTGGGCATGGAGCTCTGGGCATGTCCCCCACTCCATCCCCAATGGCACTGTCTGCAGTGGGGCCCTCAGCCCACTGCAGGGAACCTGCCCAGGAGCCTGCCCATCTGCACATTAGTTGCTCAACACAATACCATGAGATGCTTCTAAAACCCCTCCCTCCCTGCCATCCTCCAGGACTTGAAGGAGATTCAAGAGTGCTGACCCAGGTCCTTTTCTCTCTCCAGCTTCATGACAACGTTGGGGGGTTGTGAGCCCACCCTGAGGGCTGGCTTCCTAGAGTCCTAAATGAAGATGCATGATGACTCTTTGCTTTCAACTTTGCTTAAAACCTATCTAATTCATTTCTTCTCCTCGTAACTCTGAGAAAAAAGGTCATTAGGACGTATATTTCACAACCTGCTTTCCCTGTATTTCCCATATTCTTCTTTCCACAGTTCACTAGAGACCACACAGTTGGGTTTTCAACTTCCTCTTCCTGTCTGAATGGGACTTCCCTGCATCCTAGCCTCCTATCCCCCATCTGCTACCTGCTGTCTCTCCTTCCCAGGCCTCTAACGACAGAACGATAACACTGAGAGAATGTGAATACAGAACACGCAAGTTTAATATTTAAAAATATAATCTCTACTATATTTCCAAAAATAAAAAAATTGATAAATAAAACAAAGGAAAAGGTGAAAATACCATGTATCTACTACTAGGAATAAGAACCATGGAAAAGGGCACCCTAGGGAAAGTTTGGAGATAAAGGAAAAAAAGAAAATACGGGGATAAATTCTAACTACAGTGCAGTTACTAACAGGAAAAAAGGGAAGAATGATAGCATTTTGGAATACAGGAGGAAGGGAAAGAGGAAGAATAGGGGCATATATATGACTGGTCTTGGAAAATGGGCTTTCCAGCAGGACAACCTTCAAGTCCAGTGGGCTTCACTGGGCCCTGGCCTGCGGCTTTCAGATCTGCATTTTTCTTTTCCCGGGAGGCACCACTGAGTGTGGGATAGAGCGCTGCAGTCTCTGGCATCTTTGGCAAGATGGAGGCAGGATGATATGTTAACGTAGTTAAATGTATTTAATTTATGGGCTGTGTTTATTCTAAGGTTATGCCTCCTCTACTCTGTTAGTTGAAATATATTTTCTTTTACACACAATGCTGTTAATAGTAGATGAAAGTACACAATAGTTTATTTTTTGTCTTTAATTGAAATACAATTGTTAGTTTTCATTATTTCATGGGAATTTTTTATGGGTTGAAAAAAAAATTCTGGAAACCTCTGTCTGAGCCTTTGAGTCCCCACAAAGAGCTGCTGGCTCCTCCTTCCAAAAGCTGACATTCGTGGAATTACTATTCACTGGGTTTCTTCCACGTTCTGGACACTAGGGCTAGGACAGCTTAGAGACTCGCCCAAGTGCACAAAGCAGATGGGCAGTGGGGCCAAATTTAAAACCAGTGCAGGACACCTTCAAAGCAACTCTCCTACTTGGCGATTCCCTGAAGTAACTGCGCTATTCTTTAGCTCACTATATATTTTCATTTTTCCTTTGAATTGCTCCAATATCATATCATGTGATCTAATAATTCTGAATCCTATACATATCACACAAACTAAAACACTCAGTCTAAGTGCTTTAAAGGGGCTTGGGGGGGAGGAAAGAGGAGATAAAGAAAATGACAGAATAGAACATGTCTGCAAAATGTTTAAAAGGGAGAAAACTCAAAAATTTCTTTCACCATTGTATTGTCCCACATGCCATGGAAGAAGCTCAATACATAGCTTCTCTCCCCCATTTCTCTCTCTCTGAGTGTGTTTCTCTCTGTCTGTGTCTCTGTCTCCATTTACATATGTGTGTGTGGGATGTGTGCATTTGTGTGTGCGTGTGTGATTTTTTTTTACAGACAGGTGATCCAGTAGTTTCAGGATTGTGAGCTCCTGGGAGGCCACGCAGGAGGAGCATAATTACCAAGCCTCTAATTTGTTGTACCCTGAAGGTTTGACAGATTGTTCTGGTCATACAAACTAGCAAATCATAGAGAGTCAATAAATATTTACTTGGTTACAGACGTTTTAAAATAAAATTAAAGAAAGAAATTTGTTTTTGTCAGCTTGTGGGAACCTTGGCTAATCTTTATTTTCCTACGATATACATAAGTTAAATCTCATACATTCCCTAAGGAATTCAGATTTAGTTTCTATCCATTGAAAAACATCCTACAGAATGTTTGAGTGCCTACTGAGATTAACAGATATAGCTTAGAATTCTTCAGTCTTATCATTAAAACCTTGGTAATAGTACGGAGGAAAAGTAAACTTTAACAAAGAAATGCCTTATTTATTTGGGGCTATAGAATGGGTTTGATCTCTGTGACCCTTTCAGCCCTTAATTATGTTATGTATTACATTGTGAAACTTGTCACATTCTTTAGAGTCTTTTGTGACCATATTTGAAATTGCCTCCGCACAATCCATGCAATTGTCTAAGGAAATGAGTTTGTAAATAACACAGTAACACTCTTGGCAGCTATGGAATTATTTCAGGGTATTCACCCCTACATGGAATGGCTCTGCAGAACCATGCCTTGTGAATTCTGAAGCCTGCTTCTTGCGTTTTACCTTTTCTTTCTTCTTGCAACTGAAACGCCACTTCCTTTGGGTGGCCTTACTCAAATCTCTGAGGCAGATTCTGCCATTTTCTGTGTTGCACTGTCTTGGTTCATGCATCTATCCCAGCCCTTATCAGATTTCCTTATGCTGTGAGGTTCACTTCTGTCTTACTCTCCTTAACTATAAATTAGCTGAGTACTCATGTATCTCTACGTCCCAAGTATTTAGCAGATGCCTTGACTGCTTATACGCATCAAAAAGTGCTTGGTAAACAGTAGCTGCTCTGACAATGATTGTAAAATCTGGTCACCACCCTTGTGTACAGAGCGTACAGAGCGTAAGAGCACATCGTCACATCGGCTGATGACGCATTCTTTTATAAAGACCTTCTGGCGTCTTGCCCTGCTGCGGTTTCTTCCAAGCTATTAGTTTCAGTTAGAGGAACAGAGGTGGCTCTACAGGGACAGTGGTCTATGTAATCTTCTCTTCCCTTACGTTTGCCCCAGCATATGTCTGGAAAACAGGATTTCACAATCTATTTCCTGTTCCTTTAGGATCAGAGTCCTACAAGGAAACTTTATGCTTGAAAAGAGTCTTTAGAACAAGGCAGGCGTTCAAAAGTAGCTTCTGTTCTTACAGAAAGTACACACGCAGAACCGAATGGCCCATTTCCTGTCTCAGATCTCACACAGCCTGAGATCAGGGAGGTTTCCATATGTCTTTTTACAGACTCCAGAAGGAAAATAGTGAACAACATTTAAAATATTCACATTTTAAAATCATGAATTTATTAAAATCCAGTTTCTATTAAAAATGAGTTCCCCCCAAGGTACAGGCATAGTGGCTGGTATATGTTTAGGTGTAGCGCGTCCGGTGTGACATGTCCTTAGTTCAGAATAGCCCAGCCGAACTCTCAACAGACACTGTCCTGGATGGGTGCTGGGCACAGACCTCACTCACACTCTATTTGTCTGAAGAGAAGCACCTTTGTGATTTTCAGCTCAACTCTGCCTTATTTACAAGCATCTTAAGCAAACATGGCAGACATGATAAGTACAGTAACTCCGAAAATAACAGCAGTAAAACAAAACTCGAGTCTGTTCCCCAAGAGCTGAGATCTTTTAAGAAGAAATGCCAGAGGCTTAAAATTTGCTTCTCATTAACAAACAATCAAACAACAGCAACAATAAGAGGAGAACAACAACAAAAGAATCACTCCAGCAGCCACGATGGAGGTTTGAGGAAACAAAAGTTATCCCAACAGAGGTCTCTGAAATGGACACTATTTTCTCACATTTGACTGACTGGGTAAGTGAGGGATGTATTAAATATTTAAGTTTTGCTTGTTTATTTTAGAAGACAGTCTATGTATACATACGCGGTGGTCTGTTAATTCAATTTGTTTCTCATTAATAAGTGAGATCAAGAAAATCTTATTAAAACATTAAAAACATTCCAACTTAACTCCATTGGGAGCTTTAAAGATCTGTCAATTCACATCTCAATAAATGACTTTTCCATTCATCTCCTTTTTGTATATTTTTAACCTATAAGACATTCAGGTGATTGCACCCTTTTAGACAAATCTTACATAAAATAAGATCTTTTAAGACTTCAATGTTAATTTCTTAGTTTTATCAACATAGCATAGATGTGTAAGATATTAACAGAGAATACCAACTGAAAGGTGCATGGGAATAATCTTTATGAATTTTGTTCTAAAAATATACGTCTTCATAAAGAGGTATTTAAAGAATATCTCTTCTTTAAATCTAGATTTATTTAAAAATAAAAAGTGAACTAATATAAAGGAATTAGCTGTTTGGAACTGGAAGTGACCTGGCTGTTTGCAGATGTCAGGTTGCAGACGAGCTCAAGACCACAAGGTGGGTTTGCAGTAGGTCCCTGACGTGCAGCTCAGTGTCCCTCCCCTCCAGCCGGCTGCCACTGAGGAGTACCTGCCTCCGTTTCACCTGGATAGTTCCCTCAGCGCTACCTGCTGGTACAACTTCAGGAACCTCCTGTAGGAGATTCTACTTTCCCAAGCCCAGAAGACACACCAACATGAATGATCTGGGTTAGTAAAACTGATCCAACCATAAAGCCAGAGGCCAGAAGAGTCAGTCACCAAGTTCATTACCTATTTGCTCAATAGCCAAGGTCAATTCCAATCAATAGCAGAGAGTACAGTGTGGCATCATGAAATGACAAATGTGAAACATTCACGGACACACTAATCTAGACCAATCAATCAACCACATTTTATTATCCTTTTAATTGGTCAGAGATTCTCCTACAACATGCCATTAAGAAAAAATTCCAGAAGGATGAAGGGACTGCTGATCACATTCTAGGCTCCTGACTCAGTTCAGGTTAACGAGCATCAGCACGATTTGAACAGGTGCAAACAAAAGGCCAGTTTTAAAATTACATATTAAAATCTTTTTATGATTCTTATTGGAATATTTTATTTCTATGTAATTTTAGAGTAAGCAATGAAAATGTAGCAACTGCCTGAAGTCCTTACTCTGTTGCACTGACTCAGAAGATCTGCCTGCGACCGGTTCATGCAGGCTGCACGCAGGGGGCTGGTGCTGTGTCTATGGCACTCTGGGGGCAAGGCCTCTGCTCTGTGTCCTTCCGAGTCTGGGTCTCTGAAGTGGGCTGTTTCTTGAAGAGTTTCTTTGGGTTTGATGTGGGCTGGGTTTGTTTTTCACTACAGAAAATTAAGTTTTCTGTTTCAAGCCAAGTTAGCCTACATCCATTATGTTTATATTTCTCAAGTCTTCCAGTTAATGGAGAGCTTGTTACCCAGCTCCCCCCCCCCCCCCAAAAAAAAAAGATTCTGTCTTATATTTAGAGTTCAGCTTCTTTTAGTCAGCTCTCATCTTTGGCCTGATCAGCACTGATTACTGACTAGTTCTGTAAAAACAAAATAAAACAATAATGCTGCTCCTAAGAAGGACTGTGAAAAGCAAGGGACACAGGCCACCGTGACTCGTCTGGAAAGAGCTCTGGCATCAGAGGCACGAGGAGTCACCACGCTCCCTGAGAGCGAATGCCGAGCCCTGAAATGGGGGTCTCCTTGGGTGGATTTGCTGGGAAGATTCCACTTTTAGGTCCGGACATGAAACATCGCACCCTGTTGACAGGTACGTGCGCACCTTCTGTGCATCTGGAAGCACTGACCAAAGCCGTTCGTTATTCCAGTAGAATGCAAAACCTTGCAGGGTGGTGTGTAATCTTAAAGACACAGCCCACTGTGCGTGGGATTTTGCTAAGAACAGGTTCTCATTCCCCTCCAACTAGCTTCTTCCTTTGACCCGATTTGTTTCTCTATATTCATAAAGACTGACAGGCTTTGCAAGAATGCTCTGAGTTTTGTAATGAGGTGAGAATGTGTTTTTGTTTAAGGAAACACAAGCTCCCACGTGGCCACTGCTGCTTTGAGATAACAGAGTTCTTAGGACCACGTTGTGAAAGGGCAGGTATGACTTGTGTAAGACAAGTGCATTTGCTCACGGTTGACATCTTTACACAATACTTATTCCATGCCAGTTATGATGGTCTGTGACTGGCGTCAGCTAAAAGAACTACGAGAAATGAGGAAAGCCAGCATTCACTGAATTCTTCATGCGGACACGTGCATAGTCAACGTTAAAAGTTATATTGGCATCATCATACCATTTCTTATGTTTCTTTCTGGGGGCTGGGGATGGTCCTTTGGTGGCAGGGATGGTTTTCAGGCCTTATCTCTGTCTTTGTCTATCTGTCTGTCTCTATGTCTATTGTTCTTTTTTGTTTTCTACAGCAGATAGCGGTGAGTGCACAGCATCTCAGAGTCCTTTTCTGCTAAGGGCAGCACACGTGTGGGGATCTGAAGATCACCACCAGCACCTCCCAAGGTAGTTTGAACACCATATCATACCAGGTAATGGGGGAGCTTGTTACATAGAAAACAACAAATCTGATTGTATTTAGAATTCAGCTTCTTTTACACACCAGTCTTTGGGCTGATCAGCTCCAATTGCTGACTAGTTCTCTAACTGGGTAGGTTTTTGGTACCACAAAATACAGCAAGAAACAACACTGCAACACCACACAGCCTAGATCTTGCAGTTCCAAGGCAGACAACCTCTTGCTCCAAACCCTCCATTTTAAGTCCTCAGGGAAAATTTTCTCTTGGTTGCAACTTATCTTCACGTCCTTTCTAACCTCTCTCCGTTTACATATTCATGTACTGTTCATTACACGGATTCAGAATGGATCATCAGTCAGTTGCACAGAAAAAATGAACAGCCACTAGACAACACAAAGTCAAAGGCTTACCTTAGCTCCTTGAAGGGGTCTGCCCTGACATTAGGGGTCTCTATGGATTTAGGGAACACGGTGCCCTCTGCTCCTGTAAACAAAAGAAAAAAGCAAACAGAGGTTGGAGACTGTTGGATGTGTCCCCTGGGGGCACAATCAGCTAAATGCAGCGAATCCTTTATGCAAACCAGTCCACACATATTTTGTGGCTGGCTTTAGGGCTCCATAATAGGAAAGCATTGAATCAACTCATGCAAACAGCCTTTGCAAAAACAAGGAACTTCTTTTGAAAGTGTTCCTGCTGAGATCAGAGTGAGGCCAGGAGGCAAATTCCATGTTGGCTTAAAAAAAAAAAAAAAAAAAGATGCCTAGAAATGACTCTGGTTTCTCATAAACTTGTAACAGTCTCCCAACTGGAAATGTTTGAAGACATAGCAGCTGAGCCCTCTTACTGCATCCGGGAGCGGCCCCCACGGCACTCAGCATCTAGGCAGAGGTGGAAATGGCAGACGGTAGAAAACATTGTTAAGGCTGTAAGCTATGTGCCTAGTGACAACTAAGCAGAAGTAAACAAAGTTTGGCACTATTTCCTTGAAAAGTTAAACACAACAGCGTGCGAGATCAGTTGAAGTTCAGTGCTTTTACACTTTGAGTATTAACATTGATTCAACCCAGTCCAGACATTTAGCGGTTGACTTTGCTATAAGCTTTTATCTTCACAACTTGTCAGCTCCAGCTAAACCTTTCTCACCATAAAGATTGTGATTATTTGATTTGTCTGCTCCCAAGTGTTTTCAATTCATTTAAGCCTCAGTTTATCACAGACAATTGCACTGGATATTAGCTTTTCAATTAAACTTAGCTAGGCAATATCCTGTACTTTGATGTAAAGGTGTTTATTTTTATACATTTGGTACAGTTCTTTGATGCTGTGAGAGGGGGCAGAATAACATCTTGCATCCATGGGTGAATTTCTACAATCCTCCTGCATTGTTATAATGTCTAAAAATCTTCTCCATTAACCACTGTTGTTCTAAATCTAGATTTATCCTGACATACTGATGAGTCTAGGAAGATGAATTGGTTTCTTTACTTTTGTAGCATCTGTAGAAATATCTAATCTTTCTGATGTGACTAAAAGATTATTGCAAGTAAAATAAAAAATGATACCTTGACTTAACATTATATATAATCATTGAAAGAATATCCTGGTGAACAATAACTGTTATTCTAAGCGAACATTCTGTATGACTACGACATGCTAGACAGCGTAATATATATTTCATGCACAGGGGCTCCTTTTATTTCCTTCGGTACCCCATAATGTTGACAGCTGCGGGAGGCACGGAGGCACTTAGTGTGAGGGCATCAGAGACCTTTCACTACCTGCAGGCAGTTCCACTTTTCAGGGCCCCAGACCACATCATTTCAAACATATCTGAATGTACCTATAGCCCCATGAAAATACATTTTTTATGTAAAGTTTTTAGGATGTTCATTGTTTTATTTTGCATACATAGGTTATTTTGCTCTTGTGGTTTAGACTTTATTGTATTCTTTATAATGTGACGGATCATCTTATGAGTCTATTGGACTGGATCGGAGGCTGCCCAGATTTTTGGCTGACCATTGCTTCTGGTTTCCAGATGGGATTAGCATCGGAACTGCCGGACCCTGCGAAGCTGTTCGTCCCTCCAATGTGAGCGGCACCATCCTGCCCGTTGGTGGATTGAATGGAACAAAAGGTGCAGGAAGGAAGAGTTTGGCCCTTCCTGCCTGGCTGCTTGAGCTGGGACATCTGTCTTCTGCTCTCACCGCTCCTGGGTCTCAGGCACCAGGCCTGGGCTGGACTCTCCATCAGCAGCTCCTCTGGTTCTCAGGCATTTGGACTCGGCCTTCACTATGCCACCGGCCCTTCTAGCTCTCCAACTACAGGCAGCAGACCATGGGGCCTCTCAACCTCGGTAACCGTGTGAGCCAACTTCTTGCACTGATTCTTCCTCTGTATAGATCTCATTGGTTCTGTTTCTCCGGAGAACCCCAACTAGTACAACTACTGAGTAAGAATGGCTGGATTATAGATGACAGGGTAGTTTTTGTTACGTGTGCATGGAATTCGGGTGTGCATGGTATATATTCCCCATTGCCTACATTTTTGTGATCCTTTGAACCACCCGAGGCCAAAGGCACTGTGGCGGCTGCCCCGTGGATGAGAAGGGGCCTGCAGAAGTCACAGGACAGTGAGTAACACACTGGGAGGTGGCTCTAGGCTGTGTGGCACCCAAGAGCACGCCCTCAGCCACCCCTCAGTCCCAACTCCAATCTGTCACTGCAGCCCACTGTCACTACCGCAGTTCACGGGGACGGCTTCCCTTTGACATCCTTGGAGACACCTTGTTAGTCATTTGAACCCTATTTTAAAAATATAATTAAAAGGAGCAATTACATATCTCACTAAGGCAAGGACAGTTATTTCTATTTATTTATATTATCTGTCCTCTTTAGTCCCAACTCAAATCTCCCTTTGCTCTACCCAGAACTCTATGAAAATGTCCCTATAAAGAGCATTACCACTTTTCAAAGCAGCCATGATGGTCTGACTTACCCGTGTGGCAATCAGTCCCATCCAGGGACACCTTTGTTATTTGAACTGTTACTGGAATGCTGTCAGGCTTAATGTTTCACCTGTCTCACCACCACTACTATCCTCCTTCCACAAGGCCTTTGTGGCTGAAGAATATGTCTTTTGCAACTCTTGACTATGCCAAGTATATGCATGCCATGGAATACATATTACATTTATTCTGACCAATTATCCAAAAATGAAGGATGACATGTTCTTATGTGAAATGAATCTCAAAAGCCTGGGGTGTTTTCTTTATCCATCCCAGACTTTGTGCCCAGCTTGTTTCTGCATTTGTCAGATTCAATGACAAAGCCTCATCTGCGACCTTCCTTCTTACAGCGGGCCGTACCATGCTCCTGAAGGACTGACTCGACTGCAGCTGGGGGCCCTCAGCTCTGCCGCCCCTTGGAAGCAATGCCAAGAAGAGAAAAAAGCAGTAACAATAAAGCAGCCCAGCACGTTACAGCTGCTCACTCCACATCTGTGGAAAGAGCACGATCTCCTCTGAACACCAGGCCTTGGGTCCTCAGCTTTCTGTGACCACGCCTGCTGTGCTCCTGGCTGGGAATGTGCCCTGTTCTCTCTCATGTCCCCATTGTCCAGCACAGTGTAGGCACTCAACAGATGTCTGTAAAGTGACCGCACAACTCATTTGGCACTGAACACACACTACCTGGGACTTTTATTTTCCTTGCAGACATTCATTTAATCTCTTCAACTAGATCTTAAGCTCTGTGTGGCCAGGGACAAGATCAAAGTAGAATACAGTCAGATTTGACTGTAGGTTCCCAAGGCTTCTACTGGACTCATTTCCAGTTGTTACCGCCATTTCTACGGGAGTACTAAGTTACTGTTATAAATAAATAAATGCATTACATTTTACATACATGTCTGAAATCACAACCTAACATGTTTTAACTATCTTTAAAATAAAAGAGCATGCTAATAAGAAATGCTGTGGGGCTAAATATGTATCGCTCTAAAGTAGAATGCCATCAAAAGGCTTGTGGTCTCTTTCTTAGACCAAAGAACCTGCTTATCTTATAAGACAAGGGGACTGGGCCTAAAGATGTGTGGGGCCTCTGGTTGCATGGCCAGTGAGTGCTAGAGCCAAGAGTCATATCCAACTGACAAACTCACTGTTAGCCACTGAACCCTAGTGCCTTGCTTCCTCAGTTCCAGGCCACTGAGGTACTTGCTCAATGGCAAACCAGCAGAAACCAGAGGGACAGGGCTCTGACACGTAGAGGAGGTGGGTGACTGACAGGCTCTGGATAGGAAATGGAAATGAAGGGTGAGAGGCTCACGCTGTCCTAGTGCCCATCGTCCAACTGGATGCCCTTTGATTTTGTCTTCGCTGGACTTTAGACAGGGGAAGACATGTTCCATACATGCTGAAGGGCAGGCACATGGATGGCTTCTCAGGGAAAGGTGTCAAAATCTCTCATGAGCCAAATGACCTTAGGCATGAAACCCAATCTTTCTGATGCTCAGTTTCCTTCACTAAAACAAGAGAGATTGATAGTACTCTCATCTCTAGGGGTCCTGAATGAGATCTCTGGCATGTAGCAATCAGCAGATGATAAGTTAATAAGATAACATTACTAACACCAAAATGTTTATGTACGCTAATCATTCCTTCTCTTTCCAGGTCCTCTAACAACTCTTTAAAAAGTAACATTTTTAAGGCACCTGCTATGAAGTAGAAAGTACTGAAACTGTTTTCATTTGATCATTGGAATAGCCTGTGAGATAGGGGCTATCAATATCTGTTATTATGACTGTGGAGTCTGAGACTCAGAGCAGTCAGGGAATTTTCCTGTGGTCACAGAGCAAAATGGGGGATCCAGGACTTGCACTCTAATATTTCAGCTCCGGAATGGATGCCCTTGACCACTTTGACTCACTTTTTCAGCAGATTAAGTTACTCTCTACTTGCTCATCTTTCCATGAGATATGGACACATACCAAAATGTTTATGCCCTCCAGTAATACTTGCTACACCCCCCATCACCGCTCTTCTAAAAACAATCTCCATATACAATGAGATGAGTTAATGATACTTTTCAAAGAGCCCATTTCTTTCCAAGGGCTATCAGGTTCCTGATTTTTACACCATTTTTCACTTTCCCAGAAGCTGCGGAGCGAACAACTATCCATCAGGATGAATTCCCCCATCCCTTCCTCTAGCCACTCTTGGATAATAAATTATTCTCAATTTTATTATTTCAAAAGGTTTCTATCAAAGCTGTACCTACTGATTCCTTCTTTTGACACAATATAATTTACTAGCAATAAATGTTCATAAACAGTTTGAGTGAAAAATCCATAAAGCCATTTCAGTTTTATTTTAAGTTCCATTTAATGTCCCTCAAAAGTGATTTCATCAATGTGTTTCCATTAGCTAGTTCTCTGCCCAATAACTTAATTCCACACAATCAATCAGGAACTTATAGAGCCCATGACAGGATCTATCTAAAGTGTTTTGAATCACCACAAAGATCAGCTCAGTGGCTTTGCTTCCCCTAGTCACACAGGCAGGGGGTAAACTCTTCAAAAAACAAAAAAATCTCAAATGCACTTCATTGCCATAGTAATACAAAAGCCGCTTCTCCTCTCTGGAAAGTGTGCTCAAGTTTGAAGCTCAGTTTGGTTGTGCTTGCCCCTCGAAGTGTCCTGGATGCCAGGAGACCTGAAAGCCAGCTCTCTTTGTAGTGTTTGGCATGTCAGATAACCTCTACGGCCCTTCATTTTCCTGATTTCGTATAGCATGGTAGTTGGGATGGAAAGTATCAGAGCTAAATTGCTTTTTACCCCAGATGTAAAATGTCATAAGGTAACAATCTAATCAAAACAGATGACTGTCTTTAGCCACCTCCATTCCCTACCAGGAAAACAGAGGAACCTGGGAATATCAAAGGCAATCACTAAAAACTTTCCCAGTGATTTAGGAAGAAGTAAAAGCAAACAGGTTTTTGTCCACTTAGAACTTCATTTAATTGGTGGACATAATCACCAGAAAATAAACCTCATAAGAGATGAAATGGCAGAGAGCAAAATCTAGTGTAGATGAAACTAACTATAAAAACAAGAATCACAAAAAACTTGTCTGTGACTCTTCAAAACTTCAAAGATTGACGTGGGGAATTCAATTCCATAAAAAATAGTAAACACAAAAGTGCCTGAACCTGTACGTGTTAAAAATAGCCATGAACCAAATACTAAAAGAAAAATTTACATCTGCAGAGTTTGGTACAGGAAAATTGGACTTCAGAGAAATTGTACACAAAAGAAAAAGTTACAATGGTAGAAGTTATAATCAGTAAAAATTGGAGACAGAAAAACTTATAATGAATGAAACCTTTGTTGAATGTGCAGAACAATAATTTGAAGATAAACTTCTAAAAAGTTCAGAAATGATTTTAAGTGTGCTATTTAGAAAGTTAAAGGATTAAACTAGCTTAATGGAGTTTTCTCTGGTAAATTCTTTCTTGATGTACATTCATTAATATTGGCATAATTATGATCAATGCTTTTGTATGAATGAACACAGACTGAAAATCATCTGTGTGTTTCAATGGTGGGGCCAAAATGTTTGGCAGGCTTCAAGCACAGAGTTAAAATATCTAATGACCAATGTTTGAAGTCAAAACATCTGAAGTTTTCTAACTCATGCTGCTTGGGTAGAATAACCTGCATGACAACCCTCAATAACAACCACGTTTTACTTAGTAAGATAAGCATGTATTTCTATACCAATATTAAATTACAGATAGAGAAAAGATGTCAATCTAAAACACAGTGATAAGAAAACAGGAGAGGGAATGATTTGATTTCCCGAAATATCAGGGAACTGAGAAACCAAAGGTCTGGTTTTTAGTGCTGATTTTGTGTAAACTCATTATGTGACTTTTGGCAGTTTGCCTTCTATTCTTATTTCTCTACTCTTTATACACAGTCAGGGTGGGAAGCAGATACTCCGTAAGGCCTCCAGCCCCGCTCTTTCACCGCGCTCCAAAGGACCTGGCTGCACGGCCAGGAGAGGAGCAGGGTAGGGTTGTTAAAGCCAACGTCTAAGTTATGTAACAAACATGTGTCCAGCAGGGGGCTCTAGAGGGGAATCAGAGGGATGTGGAGCTCCCAATCCAGCACACTGTAGTATACTCGGATAGTGTACATAACCAGTTTAAACCGTGAGTAATAATCTCAAAGTAAAAATATCCATTAGTCACAATGCTGATTAAAACTTGAAAGGAAAATCAAAGATGTCTTTGAAAGTATAAAACTTGGGGTCATAACCTGGTCTGGCCGGTAAATTTCCCGGAAAAAGCGAAGTGCTGCTGCCGCTAGTTCAGTAATTAGGAACACAGTAGCCGAGAGTAGGAAGCAGCCGTAGAAAGCAGGGCAGAGGTGACAGGGTTGAGAAGTTAAAGTTAATAAAAATCAGTGTGGCCAGACCACGTTTACCAAGGGTGAGCAGCGTGGTGAGACAATTTAGATAGATCCTATCACAGGCTTTACGAATTTCCGATTGACTGTGTGGAATTAAGTTACTGGGCAAAGAACTAGCTAATGGAAACGCATTGACAAAGTTGGCCCAAATAATACAAAGCCTTGTAGGCCATGGCACAGGTTTTAAGCAGGGATCTGACTTAAGCGAATTGGCATTTTTCAAAGACCACGGGTATTGCATGTTATGGTATGCACGTGTGTGTCCTCTTAAAATTCATATGTTGAAACTCTAACTTTCAACAGAACCCAAACATGCCGGCACCCTGCCTCCAGCCTCCTGACTGTAAGAAATAAATTTCTGGTGTTTAAACCACCCAGAGAAAGGTACACTGTAACAGCAGCCTGAGCTGAGACACTGCGGCATGGAAGAGAAAACAGACAGCAAGGGTAAACAGGGTGTGGTGGGCGGGAGATGGTGAAAGGTTGTACGAGAGAACTGGCAGTGAGGATGGAGAAGAGTGGTTGGTTTAGGAATATTTAAGAGGACAACCGATGGGACCCAGTGACATGCTGGGCAAGAGGGACACTAAAGGATGACCACAGGGCCCACGGGAAGAGCTGAAATTGATGTCAAAGCCAAATGACTAATGCTCAAAGCCAGCTGTGCCCATGGCAACCTTATACTTCAATAAAATCCTGCTTTTTTTTTTTTTTTTTTGATATTTGGTATTTTACTTGCAGTTGAAATTGCCCTTAATAAAGGACAGTGCTCTGAAGCCACCTATATATTTCTTATGAAGGTGCAGGTGACATGACCAAGTAAATTTAAATTAAGTCTTCTGTAGCATATATAAGCAATATATATTTTTAAAACTATGAATAATGTAGTAATCCCTTGAATAACAGACATTGTTTCTGTGCAAGATATTTTCTGGTTATTCCAAAGGTTTAGCTAAATACACATTCATCTATCTCCCATTGTTTAAAAAATCTTTCTAAGATACATGAGATATTGTTTTTGCCTCTGTGAATCCTGGCTAGAGAACATGGCTATGTTTTGATATTTAAATATTAGTTAATGTCTAAGGTTATTCTCCTGAAAGCCAGTCTCCTCCACAGCTTGCTATCCATGGCAGGTATAAAAGAGTGAATTGTGGAAGAACTGATCACAGGAAATGCCTCAGAAAGAGTGGTTTTTATATTCAGTTCTAACATGAACTTCTGATTTTTCCTAATAGTAATATGCAGTAAAAAAATTCTTTTTAAGGAAGTAAGTTGGGTTACGTTTAGCCAAGGATCTAAAACGACACGAGCATCGGTGTAGCTGCGGAGTTTCCACCCATTCCAGGATTCAGCACCCTGACGGCGGCTGCCAGCCTGCAAAAGACTTCCCAGAACCGAGCAACAGACAGACGCGAGCCCGCAACTTTGAGTAGAAAAGGTCTCTTGAAGTAGTTTACTCGCATTCTGTCTCTGTGCCTGCTGGTGGTATTTAACAATTTGCTAATGCAAAACATTTGTAGTCATTACAAGCTGTTTCCAGGATACATACCAAATATTTTCTTTTTAGGAATTAGGACAGATTCTCCTAACCTAAAAGTAAAGATAACTCATTCACCAAACATTTCGGGAGGGCCAACTCCATAAATAGGTTTGTGGGGAAAAAAGAACTTTCCTCTTTGTAGGATCACAAGTTCATTAAAAGATTGAAAAATTTATAAAGTCTATAGCAATTTCAAATATTGTAACATTCTTTGTAAATATTTAATAATGACCTACTATGTGTGCAGCACTGTGCTACGCTGGTATTCCGTGTGAAGTGTTGGTCCATGCCCTTAGGGTGTTTTACCATAGCCAGACAGATTTAGAGAACATGTTTAAATTGACTTTTAATAACAATTATTACATAGTATGCATTCTCAATGGAGTTGGTATGGCTAAGGCTACAAAGCTCATTTTTGAGGGGGCAGCACAAGAAATCTTGCTCTATTAATGTCTAAAGCACAGATACACAGATAGTACATAAACAGACATACATATCTCTGTGATACTAAAATTTTATTGGAGGGGAGCAATTAAAAAAGAATGTGAGCCCTGGCTGGTATGGCTCAGTGGATTCAGTGCCAGCCTTTGAACCAAAAGGTTGCTGGTTTGATTCCCGGTCAGGGTACATGCCTGGGTTGTGGGCCAGGTCCCCAGTAGTGGATGTGAGAGGCAACTGATTGTTTCTCTTGCATGCCAATGTTTCTTTCCCTCTCTTTCTCTCTCCCTTCCCTCTCTTTAAAAATAAATAAATAAAATATTTTAAAAAAAGAGTGTGAAATATTGGACAAGTTATTTAGGGTCTTCTAGACTTAGCGTCCAGCTTTGTGGAGTGGGGATAGTAACACTTCTCTCATAAAGCTATTGTGAGGATTAGAGAATTTATATTTAGTGTGTGTGTGTGTGTGTGTGTGTGTGTGTGTGTGTATGTGTATATGTAGTATATGTAGTATATTTGTCTGGGTATATATATGCAGTAATATATGTGCTTGGTACATCAAACTACTCAACAAATGATAGATATTATTTATTATAATTAAATTGATGGTGTTCATTATAATGTAGAAGTCCAGAAAGACAGAAGAATATCATTGAATATCTGAATGTTAACAACAGAGAAGAATAAAATAAGACATGTTTCCTTTTAATTTAGCTGAGCTAGCCATACCATCAAGGTGCACATTTTAAATACTTGTGTAGCATGTGAAACTGCAGAGCAATTTAAGATTCACGTATAAGAATATTCTGGCAAGACATGAAGAGACAAGTAGTTTAATTAAACAAACTCCACTCCAGAAACCAATAGACCAGAACTCATGCTCGGTGTATCATTAAGCCCAAACTGGAAGAAATAAAAGGAGTCAACCAAGCAGCAAGCAACCTCATTTCAGTTTCTTATGACTACATTATTTCTGATAGTAAATAAAAACACACAGTAACACAAATAATTTCAGCTCACTGGTCATGTATAACATTAATGGGATAAGGCGGTGCAGAGTTAGGATGGTCTTTGAACAACCGTCCTAATATGAGCATCAGCAACAGGCTGAGAAGGCTGCTCGACCTCAACAGCTGATCTGCACACCAGGGAGACTCCTTGGTTCTGAAAGCTGACGAATGCACAGTGTGTCCCATGAATGAGATGAAAGTGGCCCTCTGCCCACACTCCCCTCCAGGTCTCTGGGGAACAAACAGGGGGCCAGAATCAGACAGCCCAGGGAGGGAGTGAACACGGAAAATGAAAACCAGTTAAGGAGAGCACGGGTTCTGCCTGGTTTTCCACGAGGGGGCAAGGGCTACATGGGAGCCCCGAACACACCGCTTCCTTAGCCAGGATCTCAGCTCTCCAGGGTCCCTCTCAGCGTGAGAGCAATCGAAACTCAGAGAGTCAGTGGACTACGCGGGTGAGACCACAGACAACATGTACGTGATTTTCAGGGTTTCTGGTCATTGAAAAAGGAGCAGAACAACTTTGTTCCTGTGGCTAAGCAGGTGGGGGGCAATGTCTTTCTATGGAGAAGGAAATTGAAACATTAATTGAGGGCCATAGAGAAGCACTGTCTAAAGAATAATTGGAAGAACTTACAGAGTCATTTACAGGAGATGTAGGTGACGATTACTTGAACAGTGAGAATCAGCAAGTGGAAATCTTAATAAAAGTGCTGAATGTCTCAAAGCATTAAAACACTTAAATGGTTTAATTTCAGAATACAACCTTATTATGAAAGCAAGCCTCAAAATGAATACCTTACAGGTGACTGAACAGGTCCTTTGGATGGTATGATTTTTACCTCATCCACTGACATTATCCCAGGTACGGCCAATAAGTTACTTATCAGCATTCATTTTCCCTGCCAACAAACACCAGTATTGTTCATGAGAGCCCAGTAGCCAACTACACAGTCACTTTGCCAGACTCCATGGAAGCTAGGGGTGACCATACGACACGACCGTGTCTAATGAGACATAGGTAGAAGTCTATGGGGAGGGGCACTGGGTAAGCTTTTACATCCTAAAAGGAGGGTGCATATGTGGCTGGTCCACGCCTCTTCTTTCTCCCTGCCTGAGCATCCACATAGTACACAGAGCTGCAACAGCCATCTACTGACCATGGCACAAAGGCCAAGAAAATTTCAGGTACGCTGACTGTACACCACTAAGCCATATGATGGAGTCACTTTGGGAGGCCATATGAACAGAATCACTCAGTGCAGAGCTCTGGGTTTTGTTTCTTTCACCGAGCAACATGCACCTGAGTTTCATGATGGAAGGTTTCCAGTGGCTCAAACGCAGAGCGGCCCGAAGTCAATACGGGCCCCTGCCCTCTGTAAAGCCCTAACCCTAGTGGAGGGTGTGCTGGCTCTCCTCCAGGGGCAGGTAAGAGAAGAGTGCCTTGGAAGGAAGCCCAGGAGAGGGGCAGACTTTTGTCCCTGATTTAGAAGAATTGAGAGAGCTAACGTCCTTTGAGGACCACAGTCCTCCCTAGGGAAGTGTCATACCCGCAGAGGACACAGCTGTGTTGTGCCCTAGAAGGCAGGACCCTTGTCACAGGGGCCCCCAGCCATGGCAAATATTCCGAGGTCCTCTCTGTAACATGGAGTTTGAGAGTCAACATACCTTAACAACCACACAGGCCAGGAAATGGAGGTCTCAGAAGTGATCCTTGTGGATGAGCACCAGCAGGCTTGCCCGTATTATCTTTCAACACAAACGCTTCCTTGATTCTTAAGCAATCCACTGATGACGGAGACAGAATCTCCTGCCAGACTAATGTGGCTGCTCAGAGTCACATTCGGGGAATAAAGTCATATGAGTAGCAGACTTCTACTAGCTGCTTACTATTTGCCAGGCATTTTCTAAGTATTTCACATGGACTAACTCATTTAATTCTCACCGCACCCCTGTAGGGTGTACAGGATTATCTCCCAGTTTTTACATGACAAACTGAAGCCCAGAAAGCCTTCACAGAGAGTGCGTGTCGGAGTCTGGATCCGAACCCAGGCCAATCTGGCCACAGAGCTCACAGTCCTCACTGCCACCGAGCAATGAGCTGTTCCTTTCACTGCGAGTCTAGGAGCAGGAGCCACGTCAGAGAACCTCCTCCTCCAGGGAAGACCCCGGAGCACTAACGTTGGGCTGTGCACCTGCTACTCACAGCAGCTTCTCCGCGAAGGCCGGCTGCGTGGGCTGCGCGAACCACCACCTGGACAGCCCGACTCTGACTTGAGAATTGAAACTACGCGGCGCAGAGGGCAGTGTCGATGAGCGACAGGAACGAGACATTAACAACGGACACGTACTGAGAATCACGCTCAGTGCTTTTCAGACCCAGTCCCTTCCTCTTCATGAAAATCCTGTGAGTTGAGAAATATGAGGCTTGGACAGGAGAAGAAATAACTGCTCTTACAGAGCGTGTTGGTCACAGACCTGGGATAAGAACCCAGACGAAGTAGTTCCCCAGCTCACAGCTTTAACCTTCAAACATAAAGTGGGTCTGGCTGGCAGTCACGTTGAAGTAGCACCTCAACGAGAAAAGGCAGAGCAGAGAAGAAAAGAGGTCACGTGGCCCCTGAGCAGCAGAGGGAGAGCGCCTGTGTTCTAGGAGTTTCCCTCTGTACATCCCATCATACCAGGCCGAATGCAGATTAGCAGCCTTCGTGAGCTTGGCCGCTTCGAAGAGAAACCACTCTGTGGGCATGGAGTGGAAACCGCTCATGGAAACCACTCTTCAGTGCGTGGAGGCGGAGGCTTGCCCGTCCCCTTACTGCACTACATTCAGCCCCAGCCATGGCAACTGTCACAGTCCTGACGTCCCATTGTCCTCGGCCTCTGACATTTCCTCACAGTCCTCAAACCCTGTCTTGATACTCTACTAGGGTTAGAGCCTCTAGCTACAGAGAAAAGACAAGACCAAAAAGAGGTTTATTTTCAGTTGTGTTCTTCATCATTGTAAATCTCTGAGACTCCATGAGAAACAAAGTCTGAAGAAAGAACTTCAGAACGAGATGTCACAGCTGTACGTGGGGCGAACGGAAGAAGGCCGAACAGTGGCAACGTCTTTGCCTGTTTACCATTCCCTCGCCCTCCTTTCCACACCAGACCCACTGCTTGCTTTGGGGAAGCCCACTGGGGCTGAGAACCGCATGTCGGTACCCACATCCCACAAACATACAGCAGGGAGTGTGACTCCGGCTGGCCAATCAGAATATCCAGTTCCCCAGAAACTGTTTGCTCCAAGAGCATGTGACCTAAGCACAGCCAATCAGGTCTTGCCAAGGACTGCCCTGGCTGTTTGGACAAGGGTGTCCCTGCCTTTCTCCTTCTGAGATAATGTCCACTAAGGACCTGCCTGAAGGAAACCTGTGTTGGGACAGAGGTGTTAAAAGCACTGGAGTTTGCCGGATCTGGAATTTTCAATGAAATGAGTGACCAAGTTCCCATCTTTACATTTTTTCCTTAGCCTGATTAGTTTTGCTTTCTATCACTTACGACTGGAAGCACTCTGAATAATGCATTATTTTCCTTGCGGGCTGGCGGACTCTACCTCATGACTGTCTGCCTCTGACACTCCACATCTCTAAAGCAAGGAGAACTGTTCTCTGAAGCCCACAAACAAGTCTGTCTTTTGAGACAGATCATCATTCCTACGCAACTCTACCTAAGACAGAGGCTTGGTACAAAAGGGAAATCCATACGGCAACAGAGCCAGTCAATTTCACTTCCAGACGAGAGCGGTGAGAGCGAGTATGCTCAGAAGTGTACTTCCGGTCTGAATATCTGTAAGACACCTTTGAGGGCATTTAGCATCTCTCTCTCTTTCTCTCTCTCTCTCATCACCCGTCTCCCTTATTTAACAAGCCAGGGCCAAGCACAGTTTGGGAGCCTTTTATAGCTTTTCCTATACCTGGTGCCAAAGTCACACAGTAAGGAAAAACAGTGGCTATGGGGTCTGAATTACTCCGGGCCAAAGAAAATGTTCTTAGATATTGAACTGATATCTTTTAAAGAAAAAAAAAAAAAAGGCAACTGTCAAAACCCAAATCTGCCGAGCTTTATAGCTCAGTTTGGGTATTTGCTAAGTATATTGGGTGCTGCTTTGTCAATCCGAGTGACAGTTAATCGATACTAATTTGATGCCAGTTGATTCTTCCCTTTCCTAAACAGGATTAAGGTATACTAACTATGAATATATTTTATCCAAGGCTGTAAATCCATATGCTTTAATATAAATGCATTAACATCTCTTTTTTAAATGGAATACACTGTGTATACAAGGAAATAAAGATGAATTACCAGGTTGTCCTGAAAAATGTCTTTCTAATCCATTACGAAAATGTTGCAGCTTTCAAGGCAGTAGTGAGTAGATCAACCATTTCCCATTATCTAAACTTTGATCTATATCTCAGTCTCTGGGGGGACCTATTAAGTCAACGCTCAGAATATCTTATGAACATACTGCTGTTCTTGGGCTGGGGCAGGTGCATTTTTTGTTTATATTTTCCTGTTTGTTAGGTTGTTTATACCTTTTTCCCCCTTCAGTCAATATTTCTTTAGTGCCTGCTATGCATTAGGAAGTGCCCTAGGTACCACAGATATGATGGTGAACAATAGCGTAATATCAACAGACCCACAATTTGCCCTAATATCTTCCAATTGATCCACAGCTGCCTGGGCCAATACACACGTAGGGCCAAGCCTTCCCACCTCAGACCCTCTCAGCCTGCTCATACACACAGAGCTGGGTTGAAGCAACAATGAAAATCTTTGAACATCACTTCCCAGTTTATGGGGATTTTCATACATAGTTTTTAATTCTCATACATACCTATATGAAGGGTGCAGGGGAGAAGCGCACAGGTGACTCATTCAAGGTCAACCATCTAACAAGTTCAGGACTATGCCCTACATACCATACCCAATGGGCTGTGATGGATCTGCCTCACAAGTTGTTGTGAAGCTTCAGTGAGTGAACACAGGCACTCAGGGCAGAGTCTGGCACACAGAAAGAGTGCACTAAATGTCAACTGTGATGATGACAGTTTTGTTTAGAAACAGACATAATCCACTGTCAATCTTTCTGTCCATCCATGTGTGGGTCCATCCACCGGTCCATGCATTTCCCACCCATCTATCACTTGTGGGTTGGGCACTGCAAAAGATGCTAAAGATTCAGTGTGGAGTTAGCCCAGGCCTTCGTACTTCTCACAGTCTAAGGAAAGATTTTCAGTCTTTGGAACTCATATTTGGTATCAGGCCTCATAGACTGAACAATGAAAAAGTAGCAGAATTGTAGCCCAGACCAGGGATTGGCACACTACAGTCTCTGTGGCAAATCTACTCCACCACCTACTTTTGTAAATAAAGTTTTATTAGAACACAGCCATACAGTTTGATTACATAGTGTCTGTGGCTTCTTTCCCACTACAATGGCAGAGTTGACGGTTGTGATGGAGATTCTGTGGTCCACACCCTAAACACTTACTCTCCCGCTCTTTATCTCACAAACAACCCTGGCCTGGATTGTTACAGGATTGCATTCTCATAGCTGTTCTACTTCATCTAATCCTTTGGAATTTTAGAAATGGAAGGTGATGGTTTGCCTGTATGGGCGGTTAAGAGTTTTTTCTTTTAAAAATATTATTTGGCATGACAATTTTATTTTTTAATATAGTTTATTGATTATGCTATTACAGTTGTCCCATTTCTCCCCCATCATTCCCCTCCACCCTGCACACCCCC
>PVKU01013220.1:0-30256 GCA_004027475.1 Anoura caudifer | reverse complement strand
CCCTGTTGCTAACCCTCCATGTGATCTCCATTTCTGTGTTTCTGTTCCTGTTCTAGCTGTTTGCTCAGTTTGCTTTTGTTTTAGGTGTGGTTGTTCATATCTGTGAGTTTGCTGTCTTTTTACTGTCCTATTTTTTATCTTCTTTTTCTTAGATAAGTCCCTTTAACATTTCATATAATAAGGGCTTGGTGATGATGAAGTCCTTTAACTTGACCTTATCTGAGAAGCACTTTATCTTCCCTTCCATTCTAAATGACAGCTTTGCTGGATACAGCAATCTTGGATGTAGGTCCTTGCCTTTCATGACTTGGAATAGTTCTTTGCAGTCCCTTCTTGCCTGTAAGACCTCTTTTGAGAAATCTGCTGACAGTCTAATGGGAACTCCTTTGTAGGTGACTGTCCCCTTATCCCTTGCTGCTTCTAGAATTCTCTCCTTCATTTTCATCTTGGCTAATGTAATTATTATGTGCCTTGGTGTGTTCCTACTTGGGTCCACATTCTTTGGGACTCTCTGAGCTTCCTGGACTTCCTGGAAGTCTATTTCCTTTGCCAGATTGAGGAAGTTCTCCTTTATTATTTGTTCAAATAAATTTTCCACTTGTTGCTCTTCCTCTTCCCCTTCTGGTACCCCTATAATTCGGATGTTGGGACTTTTAAAGATGTCCTGGAGGTTCCTAAACCTCTCCTCATTTTTTTTGAATCCTTGTTTCATCGTTCTTTTCTGTTTGGTTGTTTGTTTCTTCCTTCTGGTCCACTCCATTGATTTGAGTCCCAGTTTTTCTCCCATCACTTTTGGTTCCCTGTGAGTTTTTCTTCATTTCACTTATTGTAGCCTTCATTTGTTCATCTAATTTGTGACCAAAATCAACCAATTCTGTGAGCATCCTGATCACCAGGGCTTTGAACTGTGCATCTGATAGGTTGGCTGTCTCTTGGTCGCTTAGATGAATTGGCTTTGGGGCTTTGATCTGTTCTCCCATTTGAGCCATTTTTGGTTTTGTTGTTTTTTTGGGGGGGGTCTGGTCATGTCTGTTATTTAGTGAGGGGCGGAGCCTTAGGTGTTCCCCAGAGTAGGGCAGCCCAATTGCTGGGTTGTGATGCTGTATGTGAGGGCGGGGTCAGAGAGGGAACAATGGCAGTTGCTCAGAGCTCTCTCGGATTCCAGTCCCTTCCACCGCTTTCCTCAAGCAAATTGGGCCCTTCTGGTGCTGATTTCCATGTGAGAGGGCTTGTGTATGTCCCAGGACCGTGTGGGCCTCTCCAACAAACTCTCCTGTGAGCTGGGAGTCTCTCCTGGGACCTCAGCCCCCACAAGTGTTTCCAATTGGTGCTTTTAGGCCTCACTTCCTGGTGCTGGGGCCCTGCATTGTGCAGTCTGTCTCGCTGCTGGTTTTCACCTGGTTTATCTGTGCATGAATGTGTGACCGTGGTCAGCCGCCTTGTGCGCCTCACTGGGTCTGCTCATTGCCTCTCCTCGCCCGGTAACTGCTGCCTGTGCTCCTGGGGTGTGCCAACCACTGCCTGCACCTCCGGGACCACTAGCCACTGCTTTTTCCTGCCGTGATCCCTCTAAGCCGGCCACCAACTCCACCCCTCTTACCGGTCTGGGTGAATCTTTGTCAGACTTCCGTACAATTCAATTTTCTATCTGTTCTGATTGTTTTTTTTTTGGTTCTAAATTTTTCTTGTCCTTAATCTTGGTTGTGAGAGGAGGCACAGTGTGTCCACCTATGCCTCCATCTTGGCCAGAAGTCAGTATTGTGATGGATGTTAACTAGGTTATGGTGGTGATCATTTCTCAATATATACAAATATCAAATCATTATGTTGTACTCCTGAAATTAATATAATGTCAATTATACCTAAATTTTAAAAAACAGTACATGGTAGATAGATGGTTTAAAAAAAGTATTTTAGGCAATAAATAGATTGTCCAAAATAATATAATTAATAAACAGTGAAAGTGAGTAACGTCGTATTTATCTTTACATCTCTAAAGTCTTTGCTGTTTATAATATAACTCAGGATATGTCTTGAGCCCTGGCTGATGTGGTTCAGTGGATTGAGTTGCCAGCCTGCGAACCAAAGGGTCGCTGGTTCAATTCCCACTCAGGGCACATGCCTGGGTTGCAGGCCAGGTCCCCAGTAGGGGGCACAAGAGAGACAGACATACATTGATGTTTCTCTGTCTCTCCCTCCCTTCCCCTCTCTCTATAAAAATAACTTAAAAAAAAGAAGATATGACTTGAGACAGGCCCATCAGGGCTTTGATTTTTTGTGAGTACAGCCATAATTTATTTTACTGTCCATCACAGATGTTACACATTTTACAAACTGACAAGCCCCTTCACCAGCAAAATGATTGCTACTTGTTTTATTGAGATCCTTGCTTTATTGTGGTGGTCTGGAATCAAACCTGCAATATCTATGAGGTATGCTGTAAAATGTCAACCTGTAAACAGGTTGACATCCATAAATGCAATGGAAAATATTTGCCAGAACATGTTCCCTGGCAATAAAAATAATATAGGCATTAACACTTAAAAAGTGATTACTGTGAGTCAGATACTGTTTTAAACATGTCATATGAATTAATTCATTTAATCTTCATGGAAACCCAAAAGGGTAAATACCTGCATTTTATAAAGGAAGTTAAGTAAACTTGACAAAAGGCCTGACAAGCAGTATGTGTTTGATTTGGGATTTGAACCCATGTCATCTCACATTACTGCCTTTAGAAACAGCTCATTGGAAGTGAAATAAGCCAGGCAGTGAAAGACAAATACCATATGATCTCACCTTTAACAGGAACCTAATCAACAAAACAAACAAACAAGCAAAATATAACCAAAGACACTGAAATGAGAACAGGCTGATAGTGACCAGAGGGAAGAGGGGATAGAATTTCAGGGGAAAAGGGGAAGGGTTTGCAGGAACAAGTATAAAAGACACATGGATAAAAACTAGGTGGAAATGGGAGGGATGTGGGGAGGGCTGGGGGGTGGGCAGGGATGGGAGTAAAAGACAGAAAACTGTACAAGAACAACAATTAAAAAAAAAAAAAGGAAACAGCTCATTGGTTGGAGAAGGAGCAGGCCCAGCCCCACGTTTTTAGTGTCAGGACGGCCATACATTTTAGGTAAGTGAGGTTTCAGAGACGGCTTCCTTTCATAAAGCCTTTGTCGTTTTGACTGGTGAAATGTAAATTTTCCCAAGATACATTATAGTTTATTAGACTGCTTTATCTTTTTTCCTATTTTGAAAACCAAAAGTTCTCCCAATCCATAGCTTGAATATTCGCTTGTCCAGTTTCATGCAAAAATATTTTTAAATTATCTGATTTTGAAATAAAAACATGGTCATTATTCACATAATTACTACTAAAATTTGAATATCTAAATTTCAATTTTAAAGAATAAGTCTATTTCATTTATTTTATCCAAGCCTTCATCCAGTAAAACATTTGTTGTGAGAAATATAGAGACACTGTTACAAAACAGACCCACAGTGGAACAAGACACTGTCGGCGAATAGACTGCCCCTTCCCCAGGGCCCCTCCATACTAGGTTCATCTTGCCCACCACCCTTAGGAATTGGAATTATGGCTCTCAATGCCAGAGTTTCATGAAAAGGAAAGCAACTATTTATTCAAAAGTTATACAGACTTAGAGTAGTAACTTAACATCTTTGTTAAAATCTCAAAGTCCCTTAAAACTTCTACAAATACACACAGTCCTCCTTTCCCCTCTTTGTACAATCAGGCCAGTCAGGGGTACTGTATCTCAGAAAAAAAAAAAATAGAAGTCTGTGACTCAGATAGCTCCCGGTTTTTCCCAGTAATCTGTGCTTGGCTGGTAGGCCTCCCAAGGTTCCCAGCACCATCAGCTGCATCACTGGGGTCTCCAGTTCTTATTCCAAAACTACATGGCATCTTCTCATGAGCCACCAACAAGAGTCCTTTCACCCCTTTCCTTCCTGCAACATCTTTCCTGCATTCTTCCAAACTGCTAAAAGAGCTCTTCATGACTGCTCCATCTTGCTTTCCTGCTTCCTAAGCTGCATGGTTAAGGGAGGCCCCTTTCTGCCCACAAAACTGCATAGTTCCAACCCGCATGGCTACTGTGCCTTGGTTTTTAAATCCCTATTTCCAACTCCTCCCACAATTGGCTACACCTGCCAACATTCCGTATTTTTCCAGCTTTTCTGGGCTGCCATAGTAAATCTGGGCAGGCATGGCTCCATGGCGTGGAGAGAACCATCTCCAAGCTATCACACAGGTGCTGTAACCAGGGGGAGCTGCTTCCCAGTTACATCATGGGGCAAAGTCACTCCCATCTCCCTGGCTCAAAGCATGGCCATGGCTACTTACCATATCCACGAAGCTAGCCAGCTGTTAATGGATATGTTAAATAACCATTTTTGCATATTAGGTATAAGCTGGCCTACCGTTGATGTGCAAAATAACTCTCAGTGACCCTGCTCCATGTGTCCCATTTCCCAGTCCAGACTTGTGGGTGTGGGTATATCCTATGCTTTATAATTCTTGGACACCTTGAATTCTGGACCCCATTTCAAATCCCTCTTTTGAGGGGGTGCCTGGCTGCACCCCATTACAACATTTTAATATCAGGCCAAAGGAGCAAAGACAACACTGAGATCTAATCACAGGCCTACAGAGCACTGCCCCTCCCCACCCCTCCCCACCACATTTCTGAAGGCCTGTTTACAGCAGTCTCTTTTACCTTGGGCAGCATGTACAGGCATCAAAAAAGGAAAAATTACAAGACAAACCAAATGGCAAAAAACACAGTTTAAAGAGATAAATCAAGCATCAGAAGTAGACATGACAAGGTTGTAATGATCAGACTAGGAGCTTAAAACAACTATGTTTAATATGCTAAGAACTCTAATGGAAAAAGTAGCGTGACTTCCGGCCAAGATGGAGGCATAGGTGGACACACTGTGCCTCCTCTCACAACCAAAATTAAGGACAACAAAGATTTAGAAACAAGAAAACAACCAGAACTCACAGAAAATTGAACTGTTCGGAAGTCCAACAACCATTCATCCAGACCGGTAAGAGGGGTGGAGTTGCGGCAGGAAAAAGTGGAGGTGCAGACCGGGCACGCAGGCAGCAGGGGCTGTCAGATCCGAGGTGCACAGGTGGTGGCTAGCAGACCCAGTGAGGCCGCGCAAGGCAGCTGGCTGACCAGGTGGTCCCACATTGGTGCGCAGATAATCCAGGCAAAGGGGAAGCAGCAGAAGGGACTAGAATCCAAGAGTAAGCAGAGGAAGTGCCATTGTTTACTCTCGGACCCTGCCCCCACATACAGCGTCACTACCCAGTGACTGGGCTGCCCTGCCCTGGGGAACACCTAAGGCTCAGCCCCTCACTACATAACAGCTGCAACTAGGCCAAAAAACAAAAACAAAAAAAACAAAACCAAACCCCAAAAACCCGAAACAAAAATGGCTCAAACCAGAGAACAAATCAACACCCCAGAGCCAATTTATCTAAGTGACTAAGAGATAGCCAACCTATCACATGCACAGTTCAAAGCCCTGGTGATCAGGATGTTCACAGAATTGGTTGATTTTGCTCACAAATTAGATGAAAAAATGAAGGCTACAATAAGTGAAATGAAGAAAAACACACAGGGAACCAATAGAGATGGGAGGAAAACTGGGACTCAAATCAATGGAATGGACCAGAAGGAAGAAAGAAACAACCAAACAGAAAACAAGGAAGAAAGAAGAATTCAAAAAAATGAGAAGAGGCTTAGGAACCTCCAGGACATCTTAAATGTCCCAACATCTGAATTATAGGGGTACTGGAAGGGGAAGAAGAAGAGCAACAAGTGGAAAAGTTATTTGAACAAATAATAAAGGAGAACTTCCCCAATCTGGCAAAGGAAATAGACTTCCAGGAAGTCCAGGAAGCTCAGAGAGTCCCAAAGAAGTTGGACCCAAGGAGGAACATACCAAGGCACATCAGAATTACATTAGCCAAGGTTAAAATGAAGGAGAGAATTCTAGAAGCAGCAAGGGATAAAGGCAGAGTCACCTACAAAGGAGTTCCCATCAGACTGTCAGCTGACTTCTCAAAAGAAACCTTCCAGGCAAGAAGGGGCTGGAAAGAGGTATTCCAAATCATGAAAGTCAAGGACCTACATCCAAGATTGCTCTGTCCAGCGAAGCTGTCATTTAGAATGGAAGGGAAGATAAAATGCTTCTCAGATAAGGTCAAGTTAAAGGAGTTCATCATCACCAAGCCCTTATTATATGAATTGTTAAAGGGACTTATCTAAGAAAAAGAAGATAAAAAATATGAACAGTAAAAAGACAGCAAACTCACAGGTATTAATAACCATACCTAAAAGAACAGCCAACTAAGCAAACCACTACAACAGGAGCAGAAACACAGAAATGGAGATCACATGGAGGGTTAGCAATAGGGGAGTGGGAGGAGGAGAGAGGGGGACAAGGTACAGAGAACAAGTAGCATAGACAGTGGGTAGGAAATAGACAGGGGGAGGGCAAGAATAGTGTGGGAAATGCAGAAGCTAAAGAACTTATGACACATGGACATGAACTAAAGGGGGGAATGTGGGTGGGAGGGGTTGTGCAGGGTGGAGGGGAATGAAGGGGGGAAAATAGGACAACTGTAATAGCATAATCAATAAAATATATATAAAAAAAGAAAAAGTAGACAGCTTATAAGAACAGATGAATAACATAACAGAGAGACAAATTATAAGAAAGAATAAAAAAGAAATGCTACAGCCCCAAAACACTATTAATAGAAATGAAGAATGCCTTTGATGATGTCAATAAGTAGGTTGATACGGTTGAGGAAAGAATCTCTGAACTTGAGGATATCTCAGTAAAAACTTCCAAAACTGGAAAGCCAAAAGGAAAGATGACTGGAAAACAAAAAATGGGACCAAATATCAAAGAATATGGGACAGCTACAAAAAGTATCACATGTATGTGATATGAATACCAGAAAGAGAAAGGGGAAAAGAGAAACAGAGGAAATTCCTGACGCAGTAGTGACTGAGGATTTCCCCAAAATTATTGTGAGACACCAAACCACAGATCCAGGAAGTGCAGAGAATACCAGTAGGATGAATGCAATCCCCGCCCTCACCAAAACCCTACACCTTGGCATATTATATTCAAACTGTAGAACATCAAAGGTAAAGAAAACATCTTAAAACAAGCCTGAGGGGGGGAACCAGTTTACCTATAACAAACATAAGAATTACATCTGACTTCTGAGAAACCGTGCAAGCAAGAAGAAAGTAGAGTAGCCCTGGCTAGTGTAGCTCACTGGATTCAGCACAGGCCTGCAAACCAAAGGGTCACCAGTTCAATTCCCAGTCAGGACACATGCCTGGGTAGCAGGCTAGGTCCCCAGTTGGGGGCATGTGAGAGACAACCACACATTGATGTTTCTCTCCCTCTCTTTCTCCTTCCCTTTCCATCTCTCTAAAAATAAATAAATAAAATCTTTTAAAAAAAGAAAGTAGAGTAAAATATTAAAAATGTTGAAAGTAAAAACCCACTGCCTACAATTCTGTACCTTGTGAAATTATGTTTAAAAGAGAAGGAAAGAGAAAGACTTTCTCAGACAAATAGAAATTGAGGAAATTTGTTGCCAGTAGACCTGTCTTGAAAGAAATGTTAAAAGAAGTTCTTCAGAGAGAAGGAAAATGATATAGGCCAGAAAATCAAATCTATATTAAGAATGGAAGCACATTATAGAAGAAATAAGTGAAAGTAAAATAAAATCTTTATTTTTAATATTGTCAGAATAATATTAGTAACAATTATAACTTCTGTATAAGTGAAATTAGTAATCTCAATGATACAAGGGATGGGAGGGAGAAACTAGGAATACTTTGTTATTATAAGGTATTTGCACTACTTGCAAAGCAGTATTCTGTTATTTGAAAGTGGACTTGAATTCATTGTAAATGCATATTGCAAACTCTAGGGCAACCACCAGAAAGAGGGTTTAAAAAAAAAAACAAAAAAACAAACAACTGTATGCTTCTTGATGACTAAGAAAGGCTAGAAAGTAGAATTGTATAAAATGCTCAATTAAAACCACAAAAGGTAGAAAAAGAGTGGAAAATAAAAATAGGAACAGATAACAAGGGTAACAAATAGAAGTGGTAACGAAGACAGTAGATAGTAATCCAACTCTGTCAATAACTACTTTACATGTCTGAGGTCTAGACACACCAACTAAAAGATAAAGATTGTTAGTGTGGATAAAAAAATAACAAGGTCCAAATACACATTGTCTACAATAAACACATGTTAAATATAGGGATACATACATATTGAAAGTAAAGAAAGGGATGTAGAAAGGTATTCTGTGGTAACACTAGTCAAAAGAAAGTGAGAGTAGCCACATTAATTTCAGACAGGACAGGCTTTAGACCAAGAAAAATGATCAGGGATAAGGAAAGGCATTATATAGTGATAGATGGGTCAATTATCCAAGAAGATATAACAATATTTTTTTAATTTTTAACTTTTAAAAAGATTTTATATATTTACTTTTAGAGAGAGGGGAAGGGAGGGAGAAAGACAGGGAGAGAAACATCAATGTGTGGTTGCCTCTCATAAGCCCCCAACTGGGGACCTGGCCTGCAACCCAGGCATGGGCCCTGACTGGGAATAGAACCAGTAACTCTTAGGTTTGCAGGCTGGCACTCAGTCCACTTAGCCACATCAGCCAGGGCACAATCTTTAACATGTATGTGCCTAACAACAGAACATAAAAATATGTGAGGCAAAAACTTTTAGAACTGCAGGGAGAAATAGATGAAACCACTATTACAGTTGGAGACTTCAACACCCCTCTGTCAGAAATGGCCAGACTTGAAAAATAAGGACATAGCAGAACTCCACAACACCACCTGGACATAGCTGACATCTGAAGACTATTGTATTTGAAAACAGTGGAATACACATTCCTCACAAGCTTGCATGGGACATTCACCAAGACAGACTGCATTCTGGGCCGTAATACACACGTTAACTAATTAAGGAAAATCCAAAAACACTTGGCGATTAAACACCACACTTCTAAATAACACACAGGTCAAAGAAGGATTACAACTGAAAATTTTAAATACAAGGAAAGAAAAATGAAAATACAATTTATCAACCTGTATGAGATGCAGCAACAGTAGTGCCTAGAGGGCAGTGTGTAGCATTGAATGTGAACGTTAAAAAAGGAGAAAGATCTAAAATCAATGATCTAAGCATCCACCTCAGGAAACTAGAAAAAGAACAAATTAAACCCAATGTAAGTAGAAGAAAAGAATAATAAAAATTAGAGCAAAAATCAATGAAATTGGAACAAGAAATCAATAGAGAAAAACAACAAAAGCAAAAGCTGGTTCATTGAAAAGAGCAATAAAATCAGTGAGCATCTAGCTAGACTCACTAAGAAAAAACAAGACACAAATTACTAATATTAGAAATAAAAGAAGGAACATCACTGTATCCTGTGGGGATTAAAATATTAATAATAATAAAAGAATACTATGAACAACTCTATGCCCACAAATTTGATAACATGGATAAAAATGAACCAATTCCTTGAAAGACACAATCAGTTAAACTCACACAAGAATAAATAGACAATATGAATAGGCCTATACATAGGGTCCCTGACTTACAATGGTTTGACTTACCTTTTTTTTACTGTGCTATAGTAAAACAATGCATATTTAGTGAGTAATATACTTTGAATTTTGGTCAATATGTGGCATGATGCTCTCTAGTAATGCTGGGTTGTGGCAGTGAGCCACAGCTCCCAGTTGGCCACACAATCACAAGAGTGAAAAATCCACTATTCCACAGTGTAATATTAAAGTGCTTTTTTTTTAGAGAGTGGGGGGTAGGGAGGGAAAGAGAAAGGGAGAGAAACATCTATGTGAGAGAAACATTGATCGGTTGCTTCTCATATGACCCTGATTGGGGACTGAATCTGCAGCCTATACTGTGACTGGGAATCGAACCTGTGACCTTTTGGTCAATGAGACATCGCTCCAACCAGCTGAGCTACACTGGCCAGGGCTAAAATGCATTTTTGACTTACAATATTTTCAACTTATAATTGGTTTATCTGGATATAACCCCATGGTAACTCAAAGGGCATTTGTATCTATTAAAGAAATTAAACCAATAAAAAATAACTTTCCAAAACAGAAAGCAATAGATGGATTTACTTGTGAATTCTACTAAATGTTTAAGAATGAAATTATAACAATTCTTTACAATGTCTTCCGGAAGACAGGCATAGAAAAAATACTTCTCAACTTATTTGTAATGAACATAGATGTAAAAATCCTCAACAAATATTAGCAAATCGAACATTTGAAAATCAATTAATGTAATCTACTACATCAACAGGCCAAAGGTAGAAAATCACGTGGTCATATCAATATATGCAGAAAGGAATTTGATAAAATCCAGTGCCCATCACGATAAAAAAACTTTCTCAATCTGATAAAGAATATCTACAAACAACGTACAGCTAACATCATACTTAACGGTGAGAAACTAGAAGTTTTCCTGCTAAGATCAGCAACAAGGCAAAGATGTTCCCTCTCCCCACTCCATTTCAACACTGTACTGGAAGTCCTGGCTGACAAAATAAGACAAGAAAAGGAAATGAGAAATATACAGATTGTGAAAGAAGAAATAAAACTGTCTTTGTTTGCACATGACATGACCATCTATGTAGAAATCTGAGAGAATTGTAAGAAAAATCTGTTGGAATTAATAGGCAATTATAGCAAGGCTTCAGGATACAAGGTTAATATATAAACATCAATTGCTTTCCTATATACCAGCAATGAACAAGTGGATTTGAGATTAAAAACAATACCATTTATATTAGCACCCTCAAAACAAAATACCCATATGTAAATCTAACAAAATACATACAAGTTCTATATGAGGAAAACTACAAGACCCGGATGAAGGAATTCAAATAATTAAATAAATGGAGAGATGTTTCATGTTCACGGATAGGAAAACAATATTGTGATGTCAGTTCTTCCCAACCTGATCTATAGATTCAGTTCAATGCAGTCAGAAGCCCAGTGAGTTATTTTGCGGATATCAACAAATGGATTTTAAAGTTTACGTGGAAAGGTAGAAAACCCTGAATAGCCAATACAATGTTGAATGAGAACAAAGTTGGAAGACTAATGCAACCTGAGTTCAAGACCTACTATGAAACTATAATAAATTTATAGTATCAAATTTATAGACTATGTGGCTTTGGTGACAGAACAAATGGGTCAGTGGAACAGAACAGAGAGCCCAGATGAAGACCCACATAAATATAGTCAGCTGATCATTGACAGGGATCAAAGGTAATACAATGAAGCAAACATAGTCTTTTTAACAAACGTTGCTGGGACAACTGTATATCTACATTTAAAAAAATCTATACAAAGACCATATACATCTTATACCTTTCACAAAAATCAACTCAAAATTGATCATAGACCTAAATGCAAAAATCAAAACAATAAAACTCGCCCTGTGTGGTGTGGCTCAGTGGATTGAGTGCCTACCTGCAGACCAAAGGGTCGCCAGTTTGATTCCCGGTCAGGGCACATGTCTGGGTTGCAGGCCAGGCCCCCAGTAGGGGGCATGCAGGAGGAACCACACACTGATGTTCCTCTCCCTGTCTTTCTCCCTCCCTTCCTCTCTCTCTAAACATAAATAAGTAAAATCTTTAAAAAGAAAACTATAAAACTCCTAGAAGATGACGTAGGAGAAAATCTAGATGACCTTGGGTATGGGAATAAATTCTTAGATATAATACCAAAAGCACAATTCATGAAAGAAATTATATATCACAGGGGTGTAAAGTACAGTGTAGGGAATATAATCAATAATATAGTAATAACTATACATGGTGCCAGGTGGGTACTAGACTTATTGGGGGGTCACTTTGTAAATTATGTCTTACCTCTATGTTGTACATCTAAAACTAGTATAAAATAACATTGAATATCAACTGTAATTAAAAAATAAAAAATAATTCATAAGATGTACTTCTTTAAAATTAAAAAGTTTTGTTCTGCAAAAGACATTGTCAGGAGAATAAGAAGACAAGCCATGGATTGGGAGAACATATTTGCAAAAGATGTAACTGATAAGAGTATTGTTATCCAAGATATAGAAAGAGTTCTTGAAACACAACAGTAAGAAAATGGACAGCCTGATTTAAAAAATGGACGGAAGACATGAACAGACACGTGACCATAGAAGATGTACAGATGGCAAGTAAGCCTGTGAAAGGATGTTCATCAGCATGTGTCATCAGGGAAATACAGACTAAAACAACAAGATGCCAGTTGCAGTGACTGGAATGGCCCGAGCCCAGGGCACCGTAGATACCTGATGCTGGCAAGGAGGTGGAGCAGCAGGACCTCTCACTTGTTGCTGGTGGCGTTGCAGGTGGTACAGGCACTTTGGAAGACAGTTTGGCAGTTCCTCCTAAAACTAAACATACTCTTAGCATATGACCCTTGAAACTTGCATAATAACTAATGTCATCCCAGTACATGTTAATAAAATTAAAATAAAGTCTATCTTTAGAAGAAGCACTCCCTTTTTGGCCAGCTCCTCCCCTCCCCCACCCCCTTACTGGGTGGTGTTGGTTTGGGTGACTCCTCTCCTTTCCTGTTCCTGCAGTCATTGCCTTTCCCAGAACGCTAGGTAGGTGTAGTCACACAGTACACAGCCTCACCTCTGACATTCACAGAGCCTGATCCTTTCAAGGTTCATCCCGCTCGTTGCGTGATCAGTAGTCTATTCCTTTTTATTGCTGATTAGCATTCTACTTTATGGCTCTACCACAGTTTATCCATTGGCCAGTTTATGGGCATTTGGGCTGTTGACAGTTTGGGGCTTTTGTGAAAAAAGTTCTCAGAAAGACTTATGTCCACATCTTTGGGTAGACATGGGCGTTTATCTAACAGGGTAAATTCCAGAGTGGGATGGCTGGGCTGTGTGGCAGGTGTGTATTTAACTTCCATGGCGAGGAGCAACTATCAAACTGTTTTTATGAATGGCGATCCCATCTTGCCTTTCCACCAGCAAGATGCAAACTGTCTCGTCGCTCCATGTTCCTGTTGTCACTTGGTGTTGTCAGTCATTTCCATGTCTGCTGTTCCACTAGGGGCCAGGGGATCATGGTTTTCATTTGCATTTCCCTAATGGCTGATGATGTTGAACATCATGTGTTTGCTTATTTGCCCTCTGTATACCGCCTTTGATGAAATGTTCACATTTCTGGATTAATTCTTCATTGACTTGTTTACTTTCTTAATAGTGAGAGAGGTCTTTATATATTCTAGCTACAAAGTCTTTATCAGATAATGTATTTTGCAAATACTTTATCCTACTCTGTGGCTGGGAGTCTTGAAGATTTGTCTTTTCATTTTCTTACCAGTATTTTTTGAACAGCAGAATTTATAGTTTTAGGTTTTATATTTAGGTAATTATCCTATTTGAGTCAATCTTTATATGTGGCAGAGGTTTTTGTGGAGTGTTTTTCCCTATGGATGTCCAGCTGTTCCTTTGTTGGAAGTTACCTTCTGCTGTTGAATTATTTCGGCACCTGTGTGTCTGTTCCTTAACAGCCATCCTTGTGTGAATACCACACTCTCTCGATTACTGTAATTTTATAGTAAGTCTTTTTAAATATAGTTTTTATAGTAATTCTTTTTTATTTTAATGTTTTTAAAGATTTCATTTATAGAGAGGGGGAGGGAGAAAGAGGAGAGAAACACCAATGTGTGGTTGCCTTTCACACACCCCCTCCTGGGGACCTGGCCCACAACCCAGGCATGCGCCCTGACTGGGAATAGAACTGGTGATCCTTTGGTGTGTAGGTCAGCACTCAATTCACTGAGCCACACCACCCAGGGCTGTTCTTCCCCCTTTTTTCTATTTTTTTAAAAAGAGAGAAACGTCAATGTGTGGTTGCCTCTCATGTGACCCCTACTGGGGACCAGGCCCACAACAGCCAGGGCTGTTTTTATAGTAATTCCTTTGAGTTCTCCCAGCTCTATTCTTCACTTAAAAATTGTTTTGGCTATTCTAGGTCCTTGGTATTTTTATATAAATTGTATAATCAGCTTGTGAGTCTCTACAAAAAGCCTGGCTGTAATTTAACTGTGGAGCTGACTGCTGAATCTTCTGACCCATGAACATTTACACATTCATTTATTTAGGTCTTATAAAATTTTTCTCAGCAGTGATATGTAGTTTTTAGTATACAGGTCTTTCACATATTTTGTTCAATTTAATCCTCATTTCAATTTTTTTGCATAGAGGTTATTTTCTTTAAGATTTTACTTATTTATTTTTAGAGAGAGAGGAAGAGGAGAAAAGAGGGACAGAAACATCAATGTGTGGTTGTGCCTCATGTGTCCCACACTGGGGACCCCGCCTGCAACCCTGGCATTTGCTCTGACCAGGAGTTAAACTGGTGACCCTCTGGTTCACAGGCCCACATTCAATCCACTGAACTACACCAGCCAGGGCATTTTTCAAAATTCTGTTTTTTTAACATTTAAAGGTTGTGGCAAAATACATATAACATAAAATTTACCATCTTAACCATTTTTAAGTGTACGGCCAGCCTGTTTTGTATTTTTGGCACTATTGTAAATGGTATTGTGTCATTTCAATATCCAACTGTGTAGAAATACAAGTGATTTTTGTATTTTGACCTTATATCCTGTGACTTTGCCAAGCTGATTAGTATGAGTAGCTTTTATGTACTATTTGGGGTTATTAAAGTTTAATTATAACAATAACACTTACTAAGTACTTACTATATACCAGGTGTTACTCTGTGCATCCTACATAGATTTTATGTAACTTAACCCTGCAACAACATTGTGAGGACCCTGAGTCTTGGAGTCTTGAAGACTTGCCCAAGGCTCTGCAGTGTAGATGCACCCGAAACACAGGCAAGGGGGAGACCAAAGCCAGATTTCTTTGTCCTGCCACCTTGACTGAGCACTTCCTAGGTGCCAGGTGCCATGCCAAGACTTGCATGTACATCTTCACATTTAACCCCCGAAGCAGTTCCTTGAAGGAGCACTGTTATTAACCATTTTATTGTATCTGGGCCACTTGCTGAGGAGACTCAGTGATGAAAAGCCAGCGCTGCCTGTTTAGGCCAAGTGTCCACACTAGGTTTTGGCCTGCACCTGGGTAGCGGTGGTGGTGGGGGAGCCCGGACACAGGTGGGGAGCTCAGGGGTTCAGGAGCCCTGAGGCAGGATGTGGGGCGAGGGCCTGGAGGCACAGACCCTGTGTTCATCAGGGCTCTGCCCCTTGCTGAACCTCTGAGCTTCTTTATCCGTACTGAATCTGTTCACCACTGTGAGTCTTGGAAGATGTGAACCCAGTGTCACTTTCCTAAGTAAAACCCATTGTTTAGAGGTATCCCACTCATGGTCTACAGACAGCACTGGCCCAGAGGAAAGAAAGGCAGGAACTGGTGTGTGCAGCTCAGAACTGTGCTGGCTGTTTGATGTGGATGCAGCATCCAAACATGTGACTGGGTTTCAGATCTTGTAGAATTATGGTACAGGGTCAATTGGAAACTGAAAAAAGGAAACAACTGGTCCTTCTCCACAAGTAATTTGTGAAACCTGGCTCTGCCAGACTCGTGGACTCACAGTGATATTTGGGGAAACCAGAACTGGGCTGTCGAGAGGCAGGAGGGTGCCCAATGGCCTCCAGATCGTTGTGGGACCACCCTGTGATCCAGGCCATGAGGCCTTCAGAATCAGCATCTTCTCCCTTGGACAGGGCTGGCCAACACTGACACATTTCTTCTTATCATATGTTTGTTTTTGGTTTGTGTGGTCACTCAACTAATATTCATTGAGACATGGTCCCTGACCTCAGGGAATTTACAGTCAAGTGGGGCAGAAAGATGTGAAACAAGTAAGTACCCAGGCACGTGGCTGCACCTGTAGCCACTGCTAGGAAGGACAGAGTGTGGTGAATTAGGGAAGGCTGAGGAAATGCAGCTTTAGAAGGATCAGGAGCTTGCTGGGCTGGGAGAGAGGGGGGTGCATGTGGGTGTGTGTGCTCGTGGGGAAAGAAACAGTGGCAGGAAGTGTTCCAGGCAGAGGGAACGTTCTGTTTGAAGCTAATGAAGTGGGGAAGAGCATAACATAGTCAAGAAATCAAAAGGGGACACAGAAAGGGAGGGGATGACAGGGCGGGTTGGATCTGGGCCAGCAAGTGGGGCCACCCTGAGCTCTGCTGCACTGGCAGGTCATGGCAGGGGCTCTGCCGGCGGCCTGGAGTCTCCACTTTGCCTTCACCAGCTGAACCCTCCCACTCTTCAGATTAAGGAGACTTTCTACAGCTGTTGTGGGGCTTTGCATGGTGCCCTTTCAACCTGAAAGAGGCAATCCCTAGCAGCTGTGGCCTTGTGCCCCCCTTTCACACACGGGGAGATGGGCTCCTAGGGAGGCCTTCTGTGGGGCCCCCAGCTCCCTGAGAGGCCTGGGCCATGCCCACCTGTGCTGTGGCTTCCGGAATTCTCTGCTCCAGAACAAGGGTGTGCTTTCAAAAAAGTGCATCTCCTCCCTCCACTACTTCAAACCTGACGCTAGTTAAAATTCATATACCTAACAGGGTCTGTTTCTGAAGGTGCTTGTTGGCAAATGACTGGAGGCAGAAATTAAGAAAGACCTTGGAAGGACAGGGGAAGGCTGGGATGGTAGTGCTCTGGCAGGGAGGGGCTCCTGTCTTTGCCCTTGAGGCTCCCTCATGATGATGCTGGCTGCCCCAGAGTCCAGTGGGTGGCCCAGGAACCCTGCAGTGAGGTTATGGGAAGTAGGAGGCTCTGGAGGGAACAGGCAGGACTCATTTTAGCCTCTGTGGTGGGAGTGCACCCCTCACCAAGACCACACCCTGCAGGGAAAGGGGGAGTGTGCAGGACAGCCAGAGGGAAGCAGCCCAAGCTTGCTTGTTACCGAGCAGACCAGACCCATCCACATGGTGCCTTGTTGTAAGACCCAATAATTAAAGCTGGAAGGAGCAGGTCTTTATTTACAACATTCTAACCTTGGGAGAGCTTAGAGTACCTCATCTTGGAGTCTCCTTTCCCACAAGACCCAGCACTTCTCATGCTCCCCACTAGGTTCTAAGCCAAATCTCCAAAAGTTCCCCATGTTCTTATCTGGTCTTAATCCTGCTGTGCAAAGTTTTCCAGTCCCCCTGGAAGGTACCAAAGTCGCCATCCTCACACAGCACCTCTCTTCTTCAGTATCTGGGGTACGTGGTCATCGGCCTCCATATAATAGTCCAGAAAAGGCACAAGTCCCGAGTGCCCAGGTAAAATCCAGGTGCAGCAGGACAGCATCTTGTAAGGAAGTCCTTTGCAGCTCTGGAGTCCAAGCCACATGGACTCCTTCCTCACTATAAACCACATAGCATCTCCCTTCTCACTGCTCTCTTTCAAAACGGTGTGGGAAAAAAATCCCTTACTATAGACAGCAGACCTCCTCCCCGCCTATTGCCTGCATGGCCAAGAGCGAACAGCTGCCGCGCTGGAGTTTAAATCCTTGTCTTGTGCCGCCTCTATTACCCCGTTTCCGGCTCCTCCCACATTGGGCCACGTCTGCCTGTTCCTGGTATCTTCTGCCTTTCTCTGGCTGCCTTTGTTAGTCGGAGCAGGCGTGGCCCTGTGACGCAGAGCGTACCGCCTCCACGCTTCTCAGGCCGGCGCTGTAAACTCCCAGGTACATCACGGGTTAAAGTCGTACCCTTCTCCCTGGCAGCACAGCTTTTAACATAACTAAGAAGCTAGCCAAGTTGGCAAAGATATGCAAAATTTCCCAATTGCTGTGCTCGCTTTCCCATCCCCTAAGCCAAGCCACATCATGCTCCCAGCGCCGCCACATCCCCTAAGGCATTATGCCCCCTAAGTCAGCTGCTTTCTGTCTTCTCCCCAGGCATACCTGCGCCTTTCTGCCTTAGCACCTCACACACGCCACTTGCCCAAGGTGCTCTCTATTACCTTACAGAATCCTGAAGAAAGCCCTCCTAGGCTCACCCAGGCAGGATGGGCTGACTGGCTGGATTAGGGGCCCTGCAGACCATTCGTGGTAGCACTTTCCCAAATGTCAAGTAAAGAATTGTTTCAACACACCCTTGATCTCCATCCGTTTTCTGTGTTCCTGGAGCCTGTGCATGCACAGGTGTGAGGCATTTTCAGGTTGAGCCGGTGGGAGGAAGGCGGCCACCAGGCATGTGTGCCATTAGAGCTGCAGGGGGCAGTCTGGGTTGGAGCTGGGACTGTGATATGGACAAGTCACACCTTTGTACTGACTGTCCATTTCCTCTGCTGCCAATGGGATAAGCGTTTCTCCTTCGCTTGGCCCTTGGTCCTGGAGAAAGCCTGGCTATGCTGCAGCTCTCATCGACCTGTGTGCAGTCCTGACAGCACTTCTGCCTTCTGCCGGTTCACTTTGCAGTATGCCTGTGTTGAGAAGCACCTCAGCCCCGACTTTCTGGAGCAGGTGGTGCTGACCAGAGACAACACCGTGGTCCCTGCTTGACCTTCTCATAGATGACTGGCCAAACATCACAGGTAAGTGGCCTGGGCAGGTAAGGAGCAAGTATAGATGACTGGGAGCCACTCAGACAAACAGTGCATGGGGCTAGGCCTGTCCTGAGCGGCCCCCACTTAGTCACCAGCTGTGTCAGGCTGTGCCCAGCCTTGAGCCTGGCACCAAGCCTCTTTCTTGTTGGGAAGACAAGTGTTTTCTCAGCGTGTTGTCTGGGAGCTGGGTCCCAGCTCTGGGCAGAACTCACTGGGTGGCCTTGAGCACTTTACACTAGGGAGCTTTGCCTTCCCATGTTAAATGAAAATGCAACTCTGGCTTCCAAATGTTTATTTTCATCAGAAGAACCTCCTTTTTTTCTAAAAGCAATTTGAATGGAACCTAATATATAAAACAGAAAAGTGAATGTCGTTTGGGAGCTTTATTTCTCCAGTTGAAGGTGGTTGGGAGCTTTATTTGTCCCTTTTCTTTATGGATGTCCCCTCCCAAAAAACCAACAAATCAACCTTAAACTCTCTTTAAAAGGAGAGGGAAATTTATTTTCCTGAGAAGGTGGGGCAGGAGGCCTTCAAGCATGGCTGAATCTAGGCATCCAGACAACCTCAGTCACATTCAACATCTTTAGCTCCTGTCTCTGCTCTGGTGTGCCACACATGCAGGCAGGCTTTTTCCTCCTGGTAGCTATTCACAGTGTCAGAGTTAAATCTTATAAGAGAATAAGGACCCCTCAGTGAGGAAATAAAGCATATTTTTCCCCTAATGGCTTTTTGAGCTGGTTTGGGAAGCATGCCCACCTCTATACTAGTTCCTGTTTCCAGAGGACAGAATCACAGTGCACCCACACCTGACCTCCCAAACCACGCAGTTTCTCAGGGAGAGTCAGGGTGCAGTGCCAGCTGGGACTGTGACCATGAGTGTCCCAGAGACCCCTGCGACTTCCATCTCTAGCCATGGGAAGCAGGGAAGAGGCCTGTGCAGAAGGAGCTGGGGGCCAGGCCATAACCCAAGGGGCAGTGCCAGTGTGCACATGTGGACTAAAGCTTGGGGGAGGGGCCCCACGGCGCTCATGGCCAACAGCTAGTGCTGGCCAGTGTTGAGGTGACTGGGCATGGAGAGGGCCCATGAAGGCCAGGCATAAGCAAGGCTCGGCCTTGAATGGTGACCATGGTGACAGTGAGCAGCACAGTCACTGCCCAGCCCCACTGTGCACTGTGCCACTGCTTGTTGAGGATGCCTCATTTAACCCCTTGAGCCCCATGAGATGGGTGCCAGTGCAGTCACCATGGACCTGACGGGGGAGGGGGGAGCGGTCAGGGGGGCAAGGATGAGCTGTATGACGGGAGACCCTCTGGTCTGGGCCCCAGGTGGCCTTTCCAGGCTCCTGCGTTAGACTGAGTGCTGCTTTCCCACCTGCAGGGGCCGAGCCCAACCCCAGCTGGGAGCACATACTGTTCACAGCCTGCCACAACCGGCATCTGCTGCTGCAGCCCCCCAGCTGCAGGCTGCTCTCCTGGGAGGACGACTGGAAGGCCCTTCTGGACAGCAAGCGGCCCTGCTGAGGGGACTGTGCCCTGGGCTCTTCCATGGCACTCAGGGCCTAGGGGCTAGTACTCTGGTCCAGGGGCTCACTCTCAGACACCCCAGGCCCACTACATATCTCCTCCCTTGTCCTAGCCTCGCCAGGCCTTAAATTGATCTCTGGGCAGGACTGGCCCGTGGGCACTGGATAAGATGCATCCCAGCAATGTAGGTGACCCTCAGACCATGGCCAGGCTGCTCCAGATAAGGGGGGCAAGGGGACCAGCAGTCCTCCTTCCCTCTCTCAGGGTGTCCCTGCTTCCCCAGACTGGTGGGCTGGCCCAGCAGTGAGGATGCCAGCTGCCTCTTGGTCGGTGAGGGCAATGGTCACACCATGGGGGCCATGGCTTCTGACTCCTTGCCTGCCCAGTCTGGGGCTTATGCCCTCACTGAGCTCCAGGGCCATGCATGTGGCTCTGCCTTTGACCAGACAGAGGGTCCTCATCCCTCATCCCTGGTCCCACTCAGGACCCAGCAGAGTCATCAGGCTTTAACATTTGTTGAAAAATAAATGCTTTTTGTGTGTCCTCCTTCAGCACTGGGTGGCCTCCTTTAGCCACCACCCCAAGATCCTTCAGCACTGGGCCCCGGGCACTAGCAGCATACCCTGTGAGTACCTGGACTGTCCTGCCATACTGATGTGAAGCTGAAGAGGGTGCAGCTTCCCCTGCCCAGAGCATTGGGCGCTGTGTAGGGGCTGAGGCGGGTAGGACCTTGATAGTAGTGGGGCTTGGCCACCCCAACTCCACACCCCACACTAATGGTCAAGTTTGGCAAGTGCCACCCTCTCAAGTGCCCCCTTCCCATGCCCACCCCGCCCCCTGCCCTGGTCCAGAGCAGCGTCCCCACACCTCTGCTCTACTCCCACAGCCATGTTCCTATAGGGTCCCACGGGCTGTGTGAGGGGGGAGCAGGCTGACGTTAGAGTCTCAGTTCTTGTTCCTTTGACCTACTGGAAAGTGGAAGGCTGAACAACCAGCTCTCCACAATTTCTCGTGTGGTCTCAGGGGCCTTCACTCATCTACTTCCCACTCTGCCGCTGCCCTCTCCTTTACTCCCTTCGCAGGGAACCTCTAGTTGTCCCATCTCTGGGATCCTGGCAGGCCTTCAGCCCTCAGTGATAAGCACTCTTGAGTTCCCTAGGGGGCAAGGCAGGTGAGACGAGAGATGGGGGTGCCTGAGGCTCAGGGCTGGCAGAGTGCCTTGCCTTTCCTCTCTCAGGCCATCAGGAGTCTGAGCTTGTCACCCCAAATTAGAAAGGGAGGACTCTTGGCTAGGCCAGAAGCAGGGCCCCCTCCTTGTCTGGCTTTATCCCTTGGGGGACAGAGTAGGGGGCTTTGCAAGTCAGTCCAGATGAAGAGTATTTGCTGTAGCACCAGGTGGCCCCGAGGCCACCTGGCCCAAGCAGGGCTGTGTCCAGAGCCCTGGCAAGAGGCCCCGAAAGGAAGCAGGACCTGGGGGTACTGGCTGTTTGACTGCTCCGAGATCCTCACCCTGTGCACAGGAGGACACGACCCCTGTCTGAGGGCTGGGAGACAGTGCCACCCTCTTCCAGCTGGTTCGCTCCGCCCTCCTCCACATCAACAGCAGTTCCTGCCACTCTGGCCTTCTCTGCCCCACTTTCCAAGAGCCTTTCTGCTTAGCATTGTCAGATCTAGACTTACCAGGATCCTCTGAGACCCCCAGTGCTGACTCTCCAGAGAACTGCAGACCCTGGCCCAATGGGAGCAGCATCTTCCCTTGCACTTGGCCTTCCAAGGAGGAAGGAGATCTGCCAGTGCCCCTCTGTGTAGGATGTGTGCTGGCACCAGGGTACAGCAGTGAACCAGGTGCACCTGTTCCTGCCCTCCCTCAAACATCATTGACCTTCAGACTTTAATACTGGGGAGCAGAGAAGCTACTTCATTCATTTCTGTCCTGGGTCCTCACTCTGCTGATGACAAATTTAATCCCACCGGGTCCTGTCTTAGTCTCTTCCTCTTCCTCCTGCCCGGAGAGTGGCTCACACTGGTGGGCGGACTTGCTCCGTGCAGGGATGGCAGTGGTGAGGGTGTCTGGACTCCACGGTCCCCTCATGCTGGTATCACCAGGCCAGTGGGTACTGGGGCTGATGGGATGGCTGGTTCTCTTGAGCTCAGTTGTGAGACCCCACTTCCGCTAGATGCCCCTCACCCATGAGAGACAGCTGCTCCTGCTGAGGCAGTGAGACACCCCTGCCTGCTCACCTCCCATAGCCCTTTCTTCCCTGCCCTGGCCTCTGCCAACTCCACTGCTCACGCCCAGCCCTGACTCTGGGTCTGCTCCTGACAAAGCTGTAACAAGGGTGCTCTGCTTCAGACCCTCCAGAGGCTGATCCTTCCAAAATCTTTTCTTTTAAACGGATCTCTGCCCTGAGCATTAATGGCAGGGCTAGAAACTCTGAAGCTGTGGATCGCCACCTTTGTTCTCTGCTAAGCTAGAGGTAGCAGTCACTTCAGCAGCCTTTAGGTTAAAGGAGAAAAAATAATTTCAGGGGCAAATCATCCCAGACAGTTGGCAATTGGGATGAATTATTTATTTTTTTGATCCTTGATTGGATTCAGCAAAAACTGGCTGGGACCCACAGGCTGGAGCCTGGAGACCAGAAATGAGCAGGGCATTTAAAATTTAGAAGCTGGGACAGAAGAGGGGCTTCAGAGATGCATCCTGGGGTGCAGAGTGTTTCCACCCCAATTTGGCGGCTCCCCCCTGGCCTAGGCCTGGTTCTTACATGAAAAGATAGAGCAGGTGATGCAGGGGCGCTGCGGCAGCTGCAGTTCCCAGGCACGGCCACAGAGTGGCGACAGACGACCAGTTCTGGCTGATAGCCCTCCTGGGCCCCACCTGCCTCGTCAGGTCTCATCCTGGTGTTCCCAACCACCATCATCTCTTTTGGACCTCATGTACATTCTGGAAACTTCTGGGGGCAGGGCTCGGGTTGTGCGCAGAGGGCATCTCAGCTAATGATGGCTGCGTTAATGGATGAATCCCATCATCCCTGACTCCCACCTAAAAGAACAATGTGTGTGGGCACTTGAGGCCTCAGGAACAGAAGCAGAGATGGTCCTGCACTGGCAGTCGAGGAGAAGGCAAGACTGTGGGGCACGTCCTCATGGGACCTCACTGCTGTGGGGCCCCAGGCACGCTTCCCACCTCCTCTCCTTCGCAGGCACTGCATACCAACCAGAGGGGCAGACTAGAGCGACAGCGTTTTTTCAGGGAACTTTTATGCCCTCCATCTGCAACAGCCCAGGAGTGTAACTCCAGACTCAGACTCGAGGACAGGTGTTTCCTGTCTCAGTGAATGGGATGACAGTGGGAGAATGGCGGAGGGACTTGCATTTATTGAGAATGTGCCAGACACCTCATCACACCACCGATCTTCCTGCATTACTATAAAATGTGTAAAAATAACAGCTCATTTTAATGTTGTGAAAATAGTGGCTGAGAAAGTGGAGCTCAGGTTCTGTTTGACTCCACAGGCCTTTTTGCCATTCAGAGCTGCCTAAGGCTGCAGAAGTGGGAGTCAGGTGGGAGGCTGGCTCTCACTGAAGCCTCCCCCATATTCCTGGGACTGAAATCGTCCCAGGACTCTGGTTAATCGAAGACCCGGGGTACCAGGCAGGATGGATGACGAGGGGTCACTGCTGGACAGAGTGTTGAAATTCTAGAGCACTGGGATGAAAAGTTCAAAGTATTTCTAGACACAAACCCTACTTCCTGCAAAAGAATGTAATACCGGAAGCAGGAAATGAAGCAATTGTCTTCAATTTCTGAGGGAAAATAATTTCAAACTAAGAATTCTATACCCAGCCAAATATAAGAATAAAACACATCTTGAAGACATGTGATGTCTCAAATGTTCAGCATTGAAAAGAAAATTTCATTTTGAAAATATTAATTGATGTGCCCTAGCAAAAAAAATTAATCCAATAAATGGAATACAAGAAACAGTGGTGAGCAAAGAACTAGTGAAACATCAAATCTAAATAAATGTTGATTGCTTAAAACTTAGTAACAATCTAAAATCAAAATCTCAGATATAATCTACCAAGGAGTCAAGGGGCTTGTGGGACAGAGGAGAGTAGAAGTATCTGAGGCTCTGGTCTTGTTGGGGCATGGGGGAGGAGATAGGTGAAATGACCTCCACTTGGTATGATGCCTTTTGCTGTCAGCCTGCTCTCACCAGGACCCATGTGCATGCTGTTCCCTGGGTGACTGAGTGTCTCCAAGGTCACATCCTGCCTTTCTCAGCTCCATCCGCACCAGTGAACCAGGGACCAGAAACGGGTTAAGTGATATCCAGGGACCTGGGTCCCTCCTTTAGCTCTGAGCTCTCTGGGCAGTAGGGCAGCCTCTTGGGTGGAGGTTCAAGAAGGCCAAGTGTATTTAAAGGGACCAGACAGGAAGTGAGACAGAGTAGTCTATCACCCTCCTGGGAGGTAAAGTACCCTCTGGAAAGCTTGAGGGGCTTCCTGGAAGAGGCAAACCCAAGGTAGCTGATGTGTCTTCTGCCCCACTGGAGTCTTCTGATCCACTCCTCCTGGAACCCAGAGACTCAGCTCATGCACCTTCCAGCAGAGGCCCTCCACCCTGGTTCTTAAGCCCAGGAGCAAGACACAGGAAATAGGAGCAAGGCAGCCAGCTCTGCTCAGGGACAATCATCAGGCTTTGCCACACTCCCAAGCTCTGCCTCCTCCTGCCGCATACTCAGGCCATCCCCTCCTTAGCTCAGCAGGTCTCTGTGCAGCTCTGTTTTCACAGCCCTGGGACAAAAACATCTGAAAGAACACGACAGCCCTGGCCCTGTGGCTCAGTTGCTCAGAGCACTGTCCCAATACACCAGAGTTGTGGGTTTTATTTCTGGTTGGCAAACACAGGAATCAACCAATGAATGCATCAATGAGTGGAACATCAATCCAATGTCATCTGTCTGCCCCCGCCCCCCACCACCCCTCTCTTTCTCTCTCTAAAATCAACTAAGAAAAAATTAACACAAAAAGACAAAAATTAAAAAAATTAACAGCTGGGTACCCACTGTGGTGTTTGGAAAGCAGGATGACATCTGCCTTCTGTTTCGCTGAGCTGAGTCCTATTCCCTGACCCCTCACCCTGGCCAAGGGCTCAGGAACCTGGTTCAGGCTGAGCTTTACTGCTAACCACTTGGGTGACCTTGGCTAACCCCCATCCCCAATTGTGCCTTAGTTTCCACGATGTGACAAAGAGAAGTTTGGACAAGTTGATTCTCATTTAACTGTGAACTTTTTCTTTGCAGGAGATAGTAGGGAGGCAGCTTCCTCCTTTCACCACCCCTCCCCCTCTGTCTCTTTGACCAATTTCTCTGAAGAAGCTTTACCATTTGCTCCTGAAGAAGGGTCCTGGTGGCCCTGTGCTGTGAGTTTTGAAGCTGTGGGGACAGGAGTCAGCAGTTCTGAGCCCTAGTCTGGACTCTTCTGCAGCCCATGTGCATGCAGTGTGACACGGACCACACACATCCATCAGGGAATGATGGCCACCCTGCTGGCCTCATGCAGTCTTGATAGCACTTGGAGTCCCTTCAGTGTCCCTCAGTGCCACCATGTGCCTCAGTCCTCAGTCCTCAGTGTCCTCAGTCCAGGTATTAACTGAGCACTCAGGGAGCCCGAAAACACAGCGCTGATGTGTTGGGTGGGGCCGGCTACCTGGGTGAGGCATCTCTGAGTAAGTCTGCTTGGGCACTGGGCACTTTCTGTTCTCAGTGGGAGGGGGGTCTCCTGGAACGTAGCAAAGCTTCACCTCATTACCTCTTCTGATGCAGGTTGTAGTGGCCATACTAATACCTTCGTCTAGCATTCTTTGCAACATGACCTTACCTCTCACTTCAAATTTGGGTGGATGAATAACTCATTTTGGAGTAATCAAATGTGTGCAAAGCAACCTGAGGCCAGGACAGAAAAGGCACTGTGGTTTCTGCTTCTTTGCCAGAACGTCATGGAAGTGGTGCATCTGTCTGAAGTTGCCATGCTGTGGGGAAGCCCAATTAGTCCACATGGATAAGCTTGGACGTCACACCAAGAGAAGGAGAGATAGACCTGCACCCAGTGGCTCAGGATGAACTGCATGAAAGACCACCCAGCTGAGCCCTCCCAGAATTCCTGACCCACAGATACTGTGAGAAACAATAAAGTGTTGTCTTAGCCATTCAGTTTTGGGTTGCACCATTATGCAACAATAGTAATTGGCTCAGAGATGGAGAGTGCAGGATGGAGAGCAGATTCTCCTTCATGAATCTTCAGAAGGACCACAACCTAGGGCTGGAGTGATGGCTGAGCTGCGGACCCTTTGCTAAGCTGCCTCTGTGGGCCTTAGTGTCTCTTCTTTCAAGGCAGTGAGAGAAGGACAATGTTGTGACCAGCTTGACTGCTGCTCACCACCTCCAGTTCTCACTTCCTGGGCACACAGGAGGCACACTCCACCCTCCATTCCCCAAAGCCAGGTGTGGCCACAAGACTTCTTAGGCAATGAAACAAGAGCAGATGTGATCAATGCTGCTTCCTGGAGAGCCAGTATGTGGTTCTCCGTGTCCTCATTTCTGCCTGGGCAAAGCCAAGGGCCTCATTTTGAGATGGTGGTGTCACAGGGTAGTAGAGCGTCACTTAGTCTGTGTCCCTGAAAATCTGCAGAGAAAGACCCATTGTGATTTGAGTCATTTTTTGGTTTGTTTGTTTTTGTTGTCATTACTGCAGCAAGAAATAACTATTGACTGATTCGATGATGAAAACAAATCATGAGAACTAAGGACTTCTCGTTTTATTATTGAGAGCCTGAGTCATCATGGGCATACAATTGAATGCTAGCTCTTAATGTAACACCAGGTCCTGTGTCTTAGGAGTAACGGTCCAATCACCAGGTATAGGGGTGACTAGATCCCTTCTTTTTTTTTTTTTTTTTTTTTTTCAATCTTCACCTGAATACAAATTTATTGACTCTAGAGGAAAAGGAAGGGAGGCGGAGAGAGAGAGAGAGAGAGACATTGGTTGCCTCCCATACATGCCCTATCAGGGATTGAACCCACAACCTAGGCATGTGTCCTGACCAGGAGTCAGGCCCACAACCCTTTGGTGTACAGGATGATGCTCCAAACTAACTGAGGCACCTGGTCAGGGCAGCAGGTTACTTCTGTGGGCAGCTGAGATTCAGTCCTGCTGGGGACTTGGGTACCTCTTGGGTGACTGTGTTCAACCTACTTCAGGTTGCCCCAACCCAGAGGGTTGGGAAGGTGAGGGTTTGCTTATCAGCTCCCATCATTCTGTGGGTCTTTGAATGACTCACCCCAAGATGTGCCTCTGTGGTAGGCAGATTGTTTTGAACTAAAGGCAACTTTAACCACAGGTTCAAGACAAGCTTCTGCCCCCAACCCCTTGACTACCTAGGTGAACTTGAATTATGGACTTTGTCCCTATAATGATTATCAGAGAAAACCTCTCTGACCTATCTATAGGGCGGGCAGACTTCCATTCACTAAACACCTGCTCTTCTTACCATCCTGCACTGACCCTGTGAGGCACCCAAGGCAACTTCCCTCATCCTGGCTCAGAATGCCACACACCCACATTCCTGTTCTGTCTCAGCCTCTCTGCCTGTGGCCTTTCTGCCTCTCTCACACGTGTTGGTTCCCATACATATGTATGTATTTAATTTGGTATTTTCTCTTGCTACTGTGTCTCATGTCACTTGATTATTAGACCAGTCAAAGAATTTGTTTTTCCTTCCACAGACACTTTTGTTATCCACCGATCAGAAAAGAAAACTGAAGATCAGACGGTGTCCTGGGCCTCAGTGTCTGCATCCACAGCACATGGAGTTTGGTAAGAAGAAGCGACCTTGGTGGGGCAGCCTCATAGTCTCTGCCTCTGTCCTGAGGATGGGGGCAGGAGGGACATAGGGAATGGTGCAAAAGGCAGGCTTTTCTAAAACCAGCTGTTTGCTTCCAGCTTGCAGCCAGTGCTACTCGAGGCCCAGGGGTGGAGGGAACCCTACCGCCCCCGGAGTAGAATGGCTGGTCTTTCTTTTATATGATCAGATTTTTTAAAAAGGAAAGAAAACTATAGGAAAAGTATAACCAGTCATCTGATTGCAGAAACTTTGTAAAATCACTATCCCCCTGGCAAAGAAGCTGCCCCCAGGACAATCCTCTGGAGGCCGTGGAGAAAGGCTTGGTGTTTAGACAGACCTGGCTCAAATCCTGGCTCTGCCACTTGTAAGTTGTGTAACTTGTGACGATGTTTTAACCATTCTGAGCCTTAGTTCCTCCTCTGTAACCTGGGAGTGATAATTAACAGTCACCATTGGCTTCTTGGGGAACCTATGTTCCCCAAGAGAAGGGCTGTAAAATTCCTGGTCTAGGACCTGGACCTCATGGGCAATGGCTAACATTAGCCCTTCCCCTCCCCCATCTAGTGAACCCTATTTGTCTTTCAAGGTCCAGTGGCTTCTCAGTGGAGATTTTCCAAAAACCTAGATAAGAGTGAAAAGTGCAAACACTCCTAGAGTACCAGAAACCATGGTACTCTTAGTGCTTTGCAATAATAGTCATTGAGTTCTCCCATTAATGCCATAAAGCAGCTCATTTATCATCATAGGCACAGAGAAAGTCACTGATTTGCCCAAAGTCACACAGCAAGTAAGTGGTAAAGTCAGGATTTGAATCCATTCAGCATGGCAGATCTCTGTGGATTTGTCCAGTCTGGATATTTCCATATAAATGAAAGCTCATACTATGTAGCCTTTTGTACCTGGCTTCTTTTACTCAGCACAATATCTTCAAGCCTCAGCCATGTTGCAGCAGGTGTATGTATGTCCTTCCTCTGGTGGCTGCAGAACACTCCATTGTATTCTGTTTATATTCTGTTTATCCCTTCATCTGTTGATGGACATTTGGGTTGCTTCCACTTTGGGCCTTTGGATTAGTGCTTCTACGAACACCTGTGCACCAGCTTTTGTTTGAGCACCTGTTTTGAAGTCTTTTGGGTGCACAGCTAGGAGTGAATTTCTGGGTCATGTGGTGATTCTGTTTTATGTCTTGAACAGGCAGACTTGAGCTGTTTATGAACACTCTTGGGGTTGTAGCTGAAGTGGTGGTTTTGCAATGCCATGGGCCTCTTACCAAATGGGAACATAGCACAGCAAAATCACTGAACTTTCGCAATCATCTCTCTGCCTTGCCTGGTCTCTTGCCATGCTGTCTTGTTGGAGCCATTCAGGCCCTTTCCAAGCCTCTCTCCCCTACTACCCTTGAGATCCAGCATATATCTTCCTTCTGGAAGGGCTGACCTACAGGGTTTGACCCTGCAGGGTCCCCTACAGGGGTGAGATGAAGGTTTCAGTACCCCTTCTAATTGAATCCAAACAGATAGGTCAAGGTGTTGGGAATCCTGGGTCCCCAGACTCCCACATCAGTATATCAGGGGTCCCCTGACAGTTCCTCACCCCACCCCCATTTCCCTCCCACTCCCAGGCCTGGGCATGCAGCTGAAGGCAGCTGTGAGCAGCAGAGCTGCAGGCAGAAGGCTGGGGAGGTGCCTCATGCTGGAAGCCTGTGGTTCAGTCATCCACCCAGTGACCACACAACATGTACTGAGTTGAGGCACCACTTCAGGTGTCAAGGGTACAGTGCTGAGCAACACAGGTTAGGTCCCCTGGACAGTTTGGTCTAGTTTCTTTGACAAGTCCAGTAAGACTCATTCTACCAAGATCAAGTAGGAACCCAAGAAACCTTACTGCTTGTTGGCAAATCTGGGCCTTCTGTGTGGATGCTTTATAGCCACAACATGTCAAATAGTTCAAGGTAGCTGTCGTATTAGTTAAATCATGCATGTCCGTGTTGTAACAGAGTTCCTCCTTCTAGTTTTAGATCTTTCAAGTCCTGGCTCAGGGTCTCCCAAAAATCACCGGGGAGTTCTTGAAACCTTGTGGTAAAGACTGTCCAGCAGTACTGAGTCTTGACCCGAGACTCTGGGTCCTGCCATT
>PVKU01013219.1:0-30233 GCA_004027475.1 Anoura caudifer | reverse complement strand
TGGGACGTTTAAAGATGTCCTGGAGGTTCCTAAGCCTCTCCTCATTTTTTTGAATTCTTGTTTCTTCCTCGTTTTTTGTTTGGTTGTTTCTTTCTTCCTTCTGGTCCACTCCATTGATTTGAGTCCCAGTTTTCCTCCCATCTCTGTTGGTTCCCCATGCATTTTTCTTCATTTCACTTATTGTAGCCTTCATTTTTTCATTTAATTTGTGAGCAAAATCAACCAATTCTGTGAGTATACTGATCACCAGGGCTTTGAATTGTGCATCTGATAGGTTGGCAATCTCTTCATTGTTTAGATAAATTGGCTCTGGGGCTTTGATTTGTTCTCTGGTTTGAGCCATTTTTATTTCTGTTTTTTTTGGGGGGGGTCTAGTCGCGGCTGTTACGTAGTGAGGGGTGGAGCCTTAGGTGTTCCCCAGGGCGGGGCAGCCCATTTGTTGGGTAGTGATGCTGTATGTGGGGGCGGGGTCTGAGAGGAGACAATGGTGCTTGCTCTGCTCACTCTTGGATTCCAGTCCCTTCCACCACTTGCCCTTTGCCTGGATTATCTGAGCGTGAATGTGGGACCACCTGGTCAGCCAGCCGCCTTGTGCGGCCTCACTGGTTCTGCACAGTTGCCACCCCATGCCTGGGGTCTGCTAGTCGCCACCTGTGCACCTGGGATCTGCCAGTCACCACTGCCTGCATGCCCGGTCCGCACCTCCGCTTTTTCCTGCTGAGACTCCGCCCCTCTTACCGGTCTGGATGAATCATTGTTGGACTTCCAAACAGTTCAATTTTCTGAGTTCTGGTTGTTTTCTTGTTTCTAAATCTTTGTTGTCCTTAATTTTGGTTGTGAGAGGAGGCACAGTGTGTCCGCCTATGCCTCCATCTTGGCCAGAAGTCTCAGCATGTATTTTTAGGTACCTATTACATGCCAGGCATTTTGCTAGCTAGGTACAGGGCATGCAAGCCAGATGAAGTCCTTGCCATCAGTAGCTCACAGCGTGGCAAGAATGACAGAGAATTAAACAAGAAATATCTACAATGGGGACAACTGTAATTGAACAACAATTAAAAAATAATCAAATAGAAAAAAGAAAACCCTACAAGATGCTAAGGGTGGTCACAGGGCTGTGGAAGCTGAACAGCATCCATTCACCCAGATGAGGCACCCAGCGTGCATATTAGGAGGCCCTTTAGGACCTCACCCTCATCTAGGCCCTTGCACTGCATTCAGTTTACACCCTTACCTCCCCACCTCTGAGCATTGGGAGCGGAGCTGTGCATAGAGCCCAGCACTGAGGAAGCCCAGGTTGGAGTGGCAGAGCTCCAACTCTCATCCCTTCCTCATATCAGAGCATTAACTTTAAAAACACTAAAAGTATTTTGATATGATGCCAGCATTTTTTGATACTGTGACAGAAAACTCTCATGTAAGTCCTTAGTGGGTATATTCACCAACACCAAGAACCAGGAGTGGCCCTAGATGGTGTAGCTCAGTGGACTGAGCATGGGCTGCAAACCAAAGGGTCCCAGTTCAATTCCCAGTCAGGGCACATGCCTGGGTTGTGGTCCAGGTCCCCAGGGGGGGACCATGTGAGAGGCAAACACACATTGATGTTTCTCTCCCTCTCTGTCTCCTTCCCTTCCCCTCGCTCCAAAAATAAATAAATAAAGTCCTAAAAAAAAAAGAACCAGGAGTGGTAGAGGGAATGAGTCCATGGGGTTGAGTCTTTGCTAAGCCAGGACCTAGCTGTGTGACCTTCAGCAAGTCATTTAACCTTTCTGTGCTTCCATTTTCACATATGTAAAATGAGCACAAAAACAATACCAATACTTTTTTAGATTTTTGTAAGAATTAAAATGAAAAGTACATCCACCTTAAATTTATTTTTTTGTATGGTGTAAATTGGTGATTGAGTTTCATTTTTTTTTTTTTTTTGGCACATAGCTGTCCAGACCACCCAATACCATTCATTTAAGAGGCTATTTTTACTCCATTTTATGCTTCTGCCCCCTTTGTTGAATGTTAATTGGCCACAGAGACTTGAATTTATTCCTGGGTTTCTTATTCTGTTCTATTGATCTATGTGTCTCGTCTTATGCCAGTACCAGACTGTTTTGATTACTGTGGCCTTGTAATATAGTTTGATATCAGGTATTGTGATCCCTCCTACTTTGTTCTTCTTTCTCGAAATTGCTGCAGCTATTCACCATATACAAAAATAAGTTCAAGGTGGATAAAACAAAAATAAGTTACAACACCATAAAAGCCCTAGAGAACATAGCCGAGAAAATCTCAGATATTGCACACAGCAATATTTTCACCGGTATGTCCCCTAGAGCAAAGATGTGAAACTCATTTTCACTGGGGCCACATCAGCATCACAGTTGCCTTCAAAGGGCCAAATGTAATTTTAGGACCGTATAAATGTAACTCCTCCTTAACTAGGAGCAAGGAGCTCGGCACTGCTGCCAGGTAGAAACAAGGTGCCAGGTGGGATAAAACAAGGTGGAGGGCCAGATTCAGCCTGTGGGCCTTGTGTTTTCCACCTGTGACTTAAAGGAAAGAATAAACAAATGGGACCTCACCAAAATAAAAAGCTTCTATACAGCTAAAGAAAACAGCATTAAAATGAAAAGAGAATCAACTATATGGGAAAATATATTTTTCAATGATATTTTGGACAAGGGTTTGATCTCCAAAATATATAGATAACTCACACCACTCCACTCCAAGAAGACAAACAATTAAAAAACGGGCAAAGGACTTGAACAGACACTTCTCCAAGGAGGACATACAGAGGGTCCAGAGACATATGAAAGGATGCTCAGCATCACTAGCCATCAGAGAGGTGCAAATTAAAACCACAATGAGATACCACTTCACACCAGTGAGAACGGCCATCATAAATAAATCAACAAACAACAAGTGCTGACGAGGCTGTGGAGAAAAGGGGACCCCAGTGAACTGTTGGTGGGAATGCAGACTGGTGCAGCCACTGTGGAAAAAAAGTATGGAATTTCATCAAAAAACTAAAAATGGAACTGCCTTTTAATCAGGCAATACCACTGGTGGGATTTTACCCTAAGAATCTTGAAACACAAATTCAAAAGAACCTACACACCCCAATGTTCATAGCAGCACAATTTATAATAGCCAAGTGCTGGAAGCAACCTAAGTACCCAGCAGTAAATGAGTGGATCAAAAAATTATTGTACATTTATATGATGGAATACTACCCTTCATGACAGCATGGATGGATCTGGAGAGCATTATGCTAAGTAAAATAAGCCAGACAGTGAAAGACAAATATCACATGATCTCACCTATAGGTGGAACCTAATCAACAAAACAAACAAGCAAGCAAAATATAACCAGAAATGCTGAAATAAAGAACAATCTGACAGTAACCAGATGGGAGGGGAGAGAAAGTTAATGGGAGAAGAGAGGGGAAGGTCCATCAAGGAACATGTATAAAGGACACATGGAGAAAGCCAAAGGGGGTAGGTTCGAGGGTGGGAGATGGGGTTAGGCAGGGCAGGGGTAAGAGGTGGGGTGAAAATGGAGACAACTGTACTTAAACAACAATAAAAATAAATAAATAAATGAAATGAAAAAAAAAATAAAGGCAGTAGGTCCTTCAAATACTAGAAAGCTCTATAAACATCTATGCATAGTAAATACTAATTGGGCTTCAAAAACTCCTGGTTTTTTGAATTGCAACTTAATGTTTTTGTAATTTAACTTAATTTCATAATTTAAAAAAGTTCTCATTTTCCAGGCGGAAAATATTGACCTTGGTTAGTTCTGGATTTCTCCCAGCTCTAAAGAGTCTCTGTGGCCCCACGAAGCCAAGAATCCACCTGTTGTCACTGTCTCTCCTTGACAACATTTGTGGAACACCCTCCCTCCTCTGTGGTTTCCCGTTATGGATCCATGCAGCTCTCTGCTGTGCCTTCCCGGTCCTGCCACACAGGTGTTTGTACAGACTGGCACTCAGACACAAGGGTGCCACTCCCAACCTTATCAAAAGCTTTGTGTCCCTCTCCACCCAGGGCTCCTGGAAACCCAGATGCTGTCGCTGTGCTGTTTGCCTGGCCCACCAAGCAGACAGGTGTTTCATGTCCCCACCATACAGGTCATGGGGGACATGCAGGAACCCTGCTCTTCAACAGCTCCAAAGACACTATCCTAGAAATAGAGGGCGAGGCAGTGATAAGTCCCACCTGCTCTAGGACTTCCAAAACCTGAATTCGGGTTTGCAATCCTGAGTGAATTCACAAGCACTCAACATCTTTGGCTTCCTCTACCTTCCGTCCATGAACTCTTCACCTGCGATGGGACAGGGTAACCTAGCTCTTCATCTAGTCTTCCAAACCCAAGTTGTCATCCTAAGGTACAAGCTTTTGAAACCCAAAGCCAAGAATTTGGCTCTGTTGCCTACTGTGTCACTCCTCCCTGAGGCAATAAAACCAGAATGCCTCCATAAAATCTTAGGAATTAAGGGGGAAAGCACCAACTAACACTACAATGCATTATTCCCAGGGCCCACCTCTTCACGTAATCCAGCTGGAATTACACATATCTTTATACTAATGCAGTCATAAACTATCATTTTTAACATTTGTGTAATGAAGGAAGGGACCCCCAAAAGCAAAGACGATTAGTGTTCATGAGAGTTAGAGGACAGCCCTGATTATCCCACCATGTATTTTAAGTTGTATTATAACTAGATTATTACAAAAGATACAAATATGTTTCTATCATTATAGCAATCTCAGACAGAAGTCAAAAGCCCAGCATTGAAAAGACAAATCTAAACTGAAAGTGTTGCTTTGGAGGATTGAGCTAATGCAGTTGGCATTCCCTAATGCCCGTGGGCTGCTGCGGATAGTGTGCACACCACCCGTAGGCCCTGGAGATGCACAGCCGGGGGTCTCAGACCTCCCTTATTTCTAAGCACCTGACAGCCAAACAAAGAGACATATACATTTAAAAATTATAAAACATATGCTCTGGCTAGTATAGCTCAGTGGATTGAGCATGGGCTGCAAATCAAAGGGTCGCCAGTTCAATTGCCAGTCAGGGCACATGCCTGGGTTGCAGGCTTGGTCCCCAGTGGGGGTCATGTGAGAGGCAACCACACATTGATGTTTCTCTCCTTCTCCCTCCCTTCCCCTCTCTCTAAAACTAAATAAATAAAATGTTAAAAATTATAAAATATATAAAACATAATAGAAAAAGTTAAACATTTTACTATATACTAAATATATTTTTTAATTTTTATGTTTTAAATACAGTGTATTTACTATATACTAAATAGATATTTACTATATATAAGAATATAGTAAAAATAATTAGGAGATTATAAAGGAAATATGAGATTAAATTAATCTGTGACTTTATATTATATCAGGTAAACATTGGCTTGTGTCTCAATTTCCTGAGATAAACTGAAAATCATACTAAGGAAACAAATTAATTAATGCATTGAGAATCTCAAGTGAAAAGTGACATACAGGTGTAAAATATTATTATGTGTAATAATATTGTGTCTATTTACAAATGTTTCAGTTGGGTATTTTTAAACATTTTGTCAATACTAATTAAGTCTTACAGCATCTTTGTGAGATTAAAATTGTCAAGGTATGAGAGATATATACCTTATATAGCCTCGTCCTCCTTTCTACCTGAATTTATTTATGGTCACCATGCAACTTGCTATGACTTGTCATTTACTGCAATACAAATTTTTTATGAGGAAAAAATGAACATAATAAAATTTACAAGGTCTCTGGAACAGTAACTTTAAAACTTTTTGACCACAGCCCCCACCTACCCCACTCCAACCCACCCTGAGACATTTGACAGTGTTTGGGGACATATTTAGTTGTTGCATCTGGGCGGGGTGGGTTGTCACTGGCATCTACTGGTGCTGCTAAACATCCTACAAAGCACAGGACAAACCCCACCACAAAGAAATATCCAAAATGTCAAAAGTGTTGACGCTGAGAAAGCTCTGGAGAGTAGTTGCATACCAGACTCAGATCGGTGGTTTCTGAAGCTTCGTGTTTCATGAGTGGCAAAACTTCCCCTCAAAACTTGTAGAACCAACATAGAATTGCCAACTTTTTGTCTTGACAGGAACATTAAAAATAAAATAACAATCTATCACCTTTAATAAGAAGATCTCTAACACCAAAGATAAGTAAAAAAGCAATCTGAATCCTTTAAGTCACAGGTAGCAAACCTAAGGCCTGAGGGCAGAATCCAGCCCTCCACCTTGTTTCATCCAACCCAGACTTTGTTTCTACCCGGTGGCAGCACGGAGCTCTCGCTTAACAGTTAAGGAGTGGTTACATTTATACAGTCCTAAGATTACATTCGGCCCTTTGAAGGCAACTGCGAAGCTGATGTGGCTCCCAGTGAAAATGAGTCTGATGCCTCTGCTTTAAGTGAAGTAAATGTAGCTATCCGGAAAAGTTGCTACCTGTCTTTACAACCTGTACATCACCTTGAATTAGTAAAAAGTCCTTGTTGAGCAGCACTGTTCTAGACTACAGACTGGCTTCTGCAAATATTAATTTGCCCAGACATGTATTTGATAGCAGCTGGTCAGCAGTCAGTTCAAGGCCAAAGCAGCCTGAATACAGGTATTCCATACTGCTGATTGAATGAAGAGCTGTGTCTTTGATGCCAGGCATTCAGGTACAAGCTGACATTCTTGCTGGGAGGAGGACCCACAGGGCTTCCTGCCAGCAGGGCCACAAACTTCCTTAACAAGCAGCTTCCTTGACAAGGTCCTTCTCCTGGGGACCTTGTTCTATCAAGCCCCAGAGCTGAATACTCTAGCTATTTTTTTATATGATAAATTTTTATAAAAGACATCCTTCATTACAGGAGATAAAACTTGCCCTCTCTAGTCTACTGTGGGAGAAATAGTATGAATATGGATTGAATTAGAACAGGGGAAAGGGCTGATAAGATAGGATCAGAGCTGCCAGCTGTATAAAAAAGATCTCAGAACCACAACCCTGTTGTCAAAAATGCCACTTTGACTGATGTGAAGAGGGTCAAGGTCAACAAAATCTAGTAAGGCAAAGACAGCTTGAGCAGATTCCATTCTGAACAAATGCCCAACATATCCATTTGGTATACTCTTTGTGCCACCGACCCTGCAATCACCTGAACCCTGTAGATCCTACTCTCCCTCTCCTTGGGCCTAACATAGTCCCAAGTCATGCCTTGTCAAGAGGACCTGGGTCTGTTTCTGGGGTCTTTTAAGAGGTTGAGTTTCCTGCCATAAGAGCTGGACAATTCCACATCAAAACAGATCTGTAAGCCCCCTTGGAGTAAACACATAGAAATCCTCAAGCGAGTTGCAGAGCTGAACAATCTCAAGTCCAGAACATGCTCAGGGAGGCACCTGCAACCTCCCCGAGGCTGCCCAACAGCCAGTGGCAGACAAGGTGGGATTAGGTCATAGGTACTCCTCAAAGGAGAGGGGACCACATTACTCTCCAGGGTTTCCATGCTCCCATGTTTCTGTGGGGGAGGTGAGCTAGGGGTTGCAATGAAACCAGTACCTTTATCACTGCTATACCTTTCGCATTGTTTTATAATTATTCATTAATGAAGCTGCCGTCTCATTAGATTAAGAAATTAGACACAGGGTTTATTTTTATTCACCTTTGCGATCTCAGTGCCTGGCACAGTCTAACACATTGTAAGTGCTTATTAAATTTTAAATGATTGATTGAGTTTTCTTACATTTTTTACTATAATCTTAATATAAATGCTGAAAGCGATGGCTTTCAAATGTGTCCATAAAAATAAAGAGTACCCCAGCTCACTCTGCCAAAGCACACATAAAGAGGGAGTGATAATGTATAGAGAGATGCTAGTTCTTTGCAGCAAAACTTGTCTCGGGAGGAATTATAAATCTACTTGCTGAATGGAAAAACTGTCAACATACATATGCATAACACTGATTGCAAAGGGGGTTTGAAGCTGACACAAGAACAACGAAAATCTGAGCTGAATACTAGCTTCTGGTTACTTGGCAGAGACACATTTTCTTCACAGATTTCAAAGATGTAAAAATGTTTAGTTAATACTCCAGATGGTGGACTATATTCATTTTAAATTTTAGAATTATTAATGTGGTTCAAAAGGAGTCATTCAGCCATTGTATTTTTGGATGTAAATCTAACCCAAATGAGAAGAGAAAGACATCTTTTCTATTAGGTTCTATAATCATCTGCTACCTAGAACTTTAAAAGAAAACTACTCTCAAGAGTCAGCTGTATTTTCTGACACATTTGAATCACAAAACCAATAAAATCAAAGACTGCAAAGAACATTTGACAATCCACTTTAAAGATTTTATGGCAAATGACTTACATGTTAAGGCAGTGTTATTTGGCAGTACAAATATACAAACTGAATAATGAAGACTTTTAGATGTATTTGCAGAATCATAAGGAAAATCTCATGTCCTTGGTATATATTGTGACATTTCCGTGTTATGAAGATAGACTTTGTTTTTCAATGTGTCTTACACTGTATGTGATTTATATATCTATAACCATGAAACCACAGAATTTGAAGCCCAAATGGCACTCAAAATAAAAACCACTTGATAGAAGCAGATGAGTGAAGTGATTTTCTTCACTTAGCATATGCTGAGTATCATGTAAATATGACCCATTATTATTATGAATTTTCTTTCAAAAATTTTTCAAGAATAGGAGACCCCATGGAGAATATTGGAGGGAACAAAAGTAATACAACATTTGGAGCCTTCACCTATTTAAATAGTCCAAATGTTAAATAAATTTTGTCAGTCTGATTAACTGCCAAACACAGGACTATGAACACAGCTGAGGGGACATGTATTAAGCAGGATGATACTATAATTGATTATCCCACTGGGGACAATTTTAGAGAGAAATGGGGTACTAAGTACACTGGTAGTGTGAAAACCAGGACTGTCCTACTCAAACCTGGATCAGAACATTCTCTATCTTCAGATGACTGGATCTCAATTATCTTCATATCTAGGATACTTCTTAGGGTTTCTTTAATCCTCCCCTCTAGAAACTGACCAAAGGTACTCTGAGTGGTGGAAGAGTAGGGCTAAAGAGAGTCAGGATTTTTAAATTGCACTAAATATTAGTAATTACTGTAGTCCAAAGAATGCCTTGACAATATTTCTGCCTTAAGTGGCATGAAGACCAGTTTGCCCCACTTCAAAACAAAAGCATACATTTGCATAAACTCCTATTCCTATAGTGTTAATATTAGAAAACAATTGAAACCAAAGCAATTGGTTCAAAGTAATTGAAACCAAAGCAACTGGTTTCATTTCATTCACATTAGAAACAAACAAACAAGCCTTTCTTCATGAATAGCATTTAGAGTTAAAACAGACTTCTCTTATGGACATAGCTACAAAAATAACTACTTTTCATTTTCTTCCTAGAAATCACTCAAAAGCAGCCAAGGAAATGGCAAAATTACAAGCAAACTAAATTGTTGGCAATATCAAAAGTTATAAACCCCACATTACATCATGTGTAAGGGCTACCATAAGCAGCCAAGATCCAGGCAAAGATAACTGGAAACAGAGGCAGTAGAAGAAATCTCAGTAACAAGGACTTCCAGCCAAGATGGAGGCATCTACCTTCTGGCCAAGGTAGATGTAAGGTAGATACTTTGCTTCCTTGTAAAAACAAAAGAAAGACAACAACAAATTTAAAAACAAAAAAACAAAACGAACTGCCAGAAGATCAAACTGTATGGAAGTCCAATAACCAAGGAGTTAAAGAAGAACATTCATCCAGACCAGTAGGAATGATGGAGACTGGAAGCCTGGGTGGCAAGGACACGTGGCAAGGTGGCAGCTAGAAGACCAGATGAGCGAGGCAGCAGCTGGCAGACAGGATGTTCCCACATTTGTGTGTAGATAAACTGGGAGGAACAATTGGGGAGCGAGACACTGTAAACCAGGGTTCCAGTTCAGGGAAATAAAGCCTCAAAACCTCTGGCTGTTAAAACCTGTGAGGGTTGCCGCAGTGGGAGAAACTCCCAGTCTCACAGGAGAGTCTGCTAGAGGGACCCACGGGGTCCTAGAATGTACACAAACCCACCCACCTGGGAATCAGCACCAGAAGGGCCCAATTCACCTGTGGGTAGAAGGGGAAGTGACTGAAAGCAGATAGAGAGCCAAGCAGATGGCATTGTTCCCTCTCAGACCCCTCCCCCACATATAGTGCCACAGCACAGCTAAGTGGGTTGCCCTGCCCTGGCGAATGCCTGAGGCTCTGCCCTTACAATATCATAGGTGCAACAAGACAAAGAAATATGACCAAATGAAAGAACAGATCAAAACTCCAGAAAAAGCACTAAGTGACAAGGAGATAACCAACCTATCAGATGCAGAGTTCAGAACACTGGTAATCAGGATGCTCACAGAAATGATTGAGTACAGATGCAAAATAAAGAAAGAATTGAAGGCTATACAAAGTGAAATAAAGAAAAACACACAGAGAACCAACAGTGAAGGGAAGGAAAACAAGACTCAAATCAAAGATTTGGAACAAAAGGAAGACATAAATATCCAACCAGAACAAAATAAAGAAACAGAAATTCAAAAAAATGATGAGAGGCTTAGGAACCTCTGGGACAACTTTAAACATTCCAACAAGTGAATCATAGTGGTGCCAGAAGGAGAAGAGGAAGAGCAAGAAATTGAAAACTTACTAGAAAAAATAATAAAGAAAAACTTCCCCAATCTGATGAAGAAAACAGACATGCAAGTCCAGGAAGCTCAGAGAGTCCCAAAGAAGTTGGACCCAAGGAAGAACACACCAAGACACATCATATTTAAATGACCCAAGATTATAGATAAGGAGAGAATCTTAAAAGCAGCAAGAGCAAAGGAGACAGTTACCTACAAAGAAGTTCCCATAAGATTGTCAGCTCATTTCTAAAAAGAAACCTTACAGGCAAGATGGACTGGAAAGAAGAATTCTAAGTCATGAAAGGCAAGGACCTACATCCAAGACTATTCTACCCAGCAAAGCTATTGTTTAGAATGTAAGGGCAGATAAAGTGCTTCCCAGGTGAGGTCCAATTCAAGGAGCTCATCATCACCAAGCCCTTATTATATGAAATGTTAAAGGGACTTATCTAAGAAAGAGTAGAAGATCAAAACTACAAACAGTAAAATAACAACAAACTTACAACTATCAACAACTGAACCTGAAAAACAAAAACAAAAGCAAACAACTAGAATAGGAACAGAGTCACAGAAATGGAGATCACATGGAGGGTTACCAGTGGTGGGGAGAATGGGGGAAAGGTACAGGGAATAAGAAGCATAATTTATAGGTACAAAACAGAGAGGGGGAGGTTAGGAATAGTATAGGAAATGGAGAAGCCAAAGAATGACCCACTGACATGAAGTAAGGTGGGGCAAATGCTAGAGAGAAGGAGGGTGCAGGGCAGAGGGGGAAAAAGGGTAGAAAAAATTGGACAATTGTAATAGCATAATCAGTAAAGTATACTTAAAAAAAGAAAGAAAAAGAAATCTAGTAATGAGATTTCCTGCTGGGAACTCTCACAATGCCAACCAAATTACATTTCTATGGTTATGCAAATAAAATGGAAAATGCTATATCATTCATACACGTATACACACAGAGGTGGGCAACAGTAAGTTTACAGTTGTGAGTGTGTGAAATAGTTTATTCTTGTATAATTGTATTACAACTACGTATATCATATATTATGTATAATATACATAATATATAATATATATGTAAATTCCAACACATTAAAAGCATTTAGGAGCTGAAAATTCAGTGGAAATTTCCAGGCCAACACTTGGATGAAAGCCTGTAACTAATGGGGTAAGGAGAACTTAAAAACACCAAATCTGCTGATGTCCTCAGGTGTTTGCAAACGCTGTACAAGGGCAATGGCTTCGGAGCTAGAGGGACAAAAATCTAGTCCTAGAGCCCACCTGGGAGGGGAGTTTCCCAAGAAAATCTTCCATATGTGATAGACATTGTGCTCCCCAATGCAATGTCTCCTTCTTTCCTAGGAATATAAAAGGTTAAAATTCCCAGCTCCCATGCAATTAAGGAGCTCCTGTGCAGTTAGTGGGGCCTTTTGACTTCTTCTGGCCAGTAAAATAACTATGAGCAGAAATGACAGGTGCCATTTCTGGGCCAAGACAGTTTAAAGCTCTTGGACAATCCTCAACTCTTTCTTTTCCTACCAGAGCAACTGATGACTTTCTAGATAATGGAACCTCAATCAGTCTGAGTCCCAGAGTATCTGTGTGGAGGTAAGTCCACCCCCCACCGAAAACCTATAGTGGACCTTGAATGAGTAGGAAATAAACCTCTATGTGTTGAGCCACTGAGATTTTTGTATCTGTTTGTTATTACAGAATAAGCCTAACTATTCTGACACAGAAATTAGTATAAGTAGGATGGGTGCTATTGTAATAAAATCTAATGTATACAGCATTGGCTTAAGGCCAGGCAGAAGACAATATATCAGAGGCTGGAAATACCAAACATTTGATAGCCACGTTAGGTGAAGCGTCACATCATGTACCTAGCAAGACTAGGGAAGAAAGTGGAAAACAGTTTGTTAGTTCTGTGTATGAATTGGTAATTGACAATTGTTTTGTCAATGTATTTTTAAAAGAGAGAGACAGAGACAAATTCAGGAAATTGGCTGATTTACAAGAAGAAAAAGGGAAATAAGGAATTCCAGGAATTTGGATCCTTGAAATGGTAGAAGAGCCAATGATGTTTAGATCTCAAATAGTAGGAGAGAAAACTGAGAAAGAATTTTCTGAAACAAAGTTCCATTAAACTCAGGCTTACAGCAAATTTCATCCAATTGCTAGATCCTCCCAGTGAATTAGGTTTCATTGAAGCAAATAGAAGCTTAAGGAGCTGAACAAACAGAAGTTCCCAGGGTTTCTGATTTCTGTAACTAGAACAGTCCCAAAGTGAGACTCAAAATGTTATGAGGAGGAAAAGTGAAGAAACACAAGTCTGAGAACTTAATCTAGAAAGAGTTGAGATAAAGAGGTTACTAGCAGTTGGAACTAACTATATTCAAACAAGTAAGTAACTTGTGAAATTTTAAGAACTGTACTTCCAAACAAGCCAGGAAAATGCTTTAAAAATCCTTTATCTGCTCAATATTTAAAATATTTGCTTCCTGTTCCCAAACTCTGGGAATTGGAAACGAACGGAGAAAGCTGAAAACCCACAGCTATATTCCATGGGTATATTCCATGACATCCACTGCAGGTGTGGACAAGGAGAATAATAGAAAAGGTCACACATGGGCAGAGGCAAGGGCTACAACGAGGAATGAGAAAAGGAAGCTGCTGCCTGAAAGAGGAATCAGGGTCTAATCAAAGAATATTCCTGACACCAGTGTAGGGCTCCCTAACAATGTCTGCCTGACAGAATTTAAGAGTGTGGATAAATGACAGTCCTGTCACTTGCATGTTTCCTCTTTTTCAGGAGGAGTACTTACTACAGTGACCTTGTCCCTGTCCTACCATTGCATCCTGCATAGATGGACAAGGGCAGATACTTTGTCTTGTTGCTTTGCAAGTCTTCGAACCAAGTAGAGCCACAGCTAGACTTTGCAGAGAGACTATAGCATAATAAGGAGAGATCTTAGACTTTTGACCTGTAACTAGACGGAATCTGGGTCATTTTTCTTGGTTAAACGTGTGAATATAGTCTGCATTTGGAAAGAGTGAGACCAATAACTGGTGACCTGCCTAGAAAATACAACATCAAAGGAATACAAAACTGATCAAAATTAAGAAAAAATATTTTGATCTATTGAAAAGATATAAATAACAAATGCATTAAAACTAGAAATCCATAATGCATTTTTAAGAGTTCTGTCTTCAACCTGGAAATATTTAAACACTTTACCAAACAACTCATGAATCAACATAAACTGAAATTGCTGCATTTGTCAAAAATTCCAAGAGAATACCACTTACAAGAATCCATAGGCTATAGCTAAAGCACTACCTACAGAAAAATTCAAAGTTTTAAGTATTTACATCAATAAAATTGAAACAATAAAATTAAATGAATGAAACATTTAATCCAAGAACAGAAAAAGAATAAGCAAGCCAAAAGCAATCAGAATAATAAAATAATTCCAGATACAAACAGAATGAAATGAGTTAAAAAAACAGAATAAATAAGTACATAAACAAAACAGACAAACTCATATTTTAAAAATTAAGGACAAGTATAGAGGGATACAAAAAATAGAGGGATGCACTATCCATACAATGAACTATTATTTGGCAATTAAAATAAATGAAATACACCTACATGTTATAACATGGATGAATCTTGTGAGCATAATGCCAAAAAAAGAAGCCAATCACATAGGACCATTATATTATTCCATTCGTATGAAGTGTTCATGATAGGCAAATCTACAGAAAGTAGAGTAGTGGTGGTCTAGGGCTTGAGTGTTGGGGAAATTTGGGAGCAACAGCATTTCTTTTGGGGTTAATAAAAATGTCCTAAAATTGATTGTGTAGATAGGTATACAACTGTAGAAATACAGAAAAGAGGTGTTGAATTACACACTTTAAAAGGGTTATTTGTATAGTATTTGAATGACATCTTTAAAAAGTTGTTAAAAATAGGATACAACCATCAAAGCAGAAGAAAACATTTTAAATCATTGAAGACTGGTTTCCATAACTCTATGCAAATATGTTTAGAAAGCTAGATAACATAAAACTTTCTAAGAAAACAATTTACCAGAATTGTCCTCAGTAGAGAGAAAAGTCTAAACAAATAATTTCCAAAAAGAAGTAACAAAGAAAGTTGTCAAAGAAAAAAGAGTCACCCTCCAAACAGCACTAGGACCAGATGGTTTTACTGCGGGAGGAAACTCCTTGTTTGTGCCTGAGATGCCATCCGACATGCTTTGACCTGCTCACTCATCAGAGGTACATGAGCCTGGATGGGGGCAAGAAAACCTATAATGGATCTCATTTCATTTACTATACTCACTTTAACATAACTGTAAACCAACTAGAGGTATCTTTTCCAAATTATTTATATTTATCATAGGATTATTTAACATATAAAGAAGTCCAATAAAAACATGCAGTCTATGTAGACAAAATTTTCTAATAATTCACTAATACAGATACTTTTCTTTTGAATTCTGGGTATGACTCCACAATATCTTAACTTCTAAGAAATTGCCAGCAATGTAATTTTGGCTTTATTGGCATGAACCCTTTTAATGAGAACAGGTGCCACTGAGCTCTGAACATTCAGGATTTTTATACAGTAATGAGTGGAGAATTTATTTTCTGTGACTAGATCTATTAGGGGTTTTACTGCTTGCACCCTTGCTATTAATAGCCATATGCAAACTAGCTAGCCTTAATGTGTTGACCCTAAGCACGTGTTAGCTCTGTTCTCCCTACACAGCTGGCTGTAGGCTGATGGATATGTAAATTAGGCATCATAGGTAGATGAGTAAATGCTGTTTAGCTGGTATGGCTACTAGTAGGACTAAGAGTCATAATTCTTGCAATCACACATTTGACATCACTAAATACCAGTCACTATGCAATCAAAAAATGCCCACACATATATCCAAACATTCTGAGTGAAGGAAGTAATACCCTCAGTTGAAAACTAACTAATGTGCCATCTTTAGTTCTCCATGTAAATCCTAGAAAGTCAGACAACTTTCTCTAGAAAACATTCCCTGACCCAACAAGCCTAAATGCTCCTCTTGGATGTTCTCAGAGCACCCTGCTTACTCCAATTTTAGCAGGTATCACAGTTCATAGTAATTGCCTGGTTAGCCTTCCTTATTCCTGCTCACCATAGTCTTGACCTCTTAAGGGCAGGGAGGATGTCTTGTTCACTGTCAATCCAGATCCAGCAGAGTGCCTTCAACATAGCAAGGGGTATATATATAAAATTCAAAAAAGAGCTCTTCAAACAAATGAACAGAAAAGGAAAACAAAAAACTTACAGACACAGACAACAGTATGGTGGTCACCAGAGGGAAGGGGTGTTGAGGGTAGTAAAGGGTAAACGGGGCCAAATATATGGTGACAGAAGATTTGACTTTGGGTGGTGGATACACAATGCAATATATAGATGATGTATCATAGAATTATATACCTGAAACCTACAGAATTTTATTAACTAATGTCACCTCAATGAATTCAATTCAAAAAATCTTTAAAATAAGAGAGTTCTTTAAATAATATTTTTAAGTGATTTTTTTTTAGCATGTGCAAACACTCACTTAATGTTTCTGGCCCCTAGCTGAGCATCTCAGCTTTTTTTTGGTTTTCTTTCTTTCTTTTTTTTTTTTTTTTTTTGAGTGTTTAAAAACTTGTGACAAGTCATTATATATGTTAATTTCAAAATATTCTTTCTACCCTTTTCTATAAGAAGAGATCAAATTCTTTGCAATAAATAAATGGTATTATATTAATTCTTTCATTTGATTGAAACTGGAACAATCTGAGTTGCGATCTAACATCTTAACAAAGAAACATAATTTTTCTGCCAATAAATTATTTTGTTAATGCTTCAAACCTCTGTGAAATCACTATAAAAATACACTGTGTGACTAATAACAATTAAAATGAATTTGTATTTCAAATAAAATAAACAGTAATAAAAGATTAGTATCTAAAAAAACAGTAACACAATATTCAAATTTATTCAGAACTAACTTTTTCAAAACACCATAAAGATCTATTCATCTAATCACTACATAAGATTTCTGTTTTCTGTTCATTTAATCTAAGGCCAATTTTTTAAAACTGCACTGGATTGGTACTGGTTTGGGTTGGGGTGAGAGGAACACAGTTTAAAGTCAAAATAACAGCAAATGTAGGAAATACCCAACATATTAATGGGCTGTACTCTAAATGTTTGCTATACAATTGGGTCATTGAAATTTGGAATTCATTTTCCACTATAACAGCTATCTAGTTATAGAACAGATATTTATAGGACAGGATGAGACACAATAGTTACCTGTAGGATAAGATGGGATATGGTAGACATCTATAGGATAGACGGGATATAGTAGATATTTATAGGAGAGGATGAGATAGAGCAGACATTTATAGAACGGTATGTAGTAGACATCCGTAGGACAGGATGGGATATAGTAAACACCTATGGCATTGCCAGCTCAGCACTTCTTTCTCCTGGGTTGGTCTACCTTGCCCCATGGCTACTAGAGAGCTATTACATTTCCATCTAACCATGTCCAGTCAGGTGAGTCCAAACAGATACTTGGCCCCGGAATGGTTATCTGACCTGAAATTTTTGGAATTTGAACTGAAAATACTTTAAAATCAATGTTTCTTTGTGGGATGAAGATGTAAGGTATGAATTCCAGAACTATAGCAGCCATGCTTCCCATAGTTTTCAATGATAAGTGGAAGCAAACACATGAAGAGAGGAGAGAGGAAAGATGAAGCAAGACCTGGTTGCCTTTGCATCCCTTATTCCAGGTATTCCTAAGGTCTTGAGCTGCATCCCTGCCCTTCTTATCTGGCAATCCACCATTCTTTGAATATCAAGAGCTAAATCATTCTCTTGCTTTTCTAGGCTACTGGAAGCTGAGTATCTGTCACTTGCAACCAAAAGACTGACCGGTTCACTCAGAAAATGAAACAACGAGGTGGCTTTCCAAGCCAACTCAGAGCTAAGTTTATGTAACCATACCAGTCCCAGCGTTGTTAAAAACCCTGAGTCTGGTCTCAGTGTACACAGACTGAACCTGTCCTTAGTACTGAGCCCCACATTCTTCCTTCCTTCTCCCTCACTCCCCCACACCCTTAACTAGAAGGGATCGTCGGTGAGGTAAGAGAAAGAAAACTTGGTGAAAAAGAACTTGTGACTGTCTATGAAGGAAAGGATACAGCAGAATTACAATGCAGAGCGGGGCTCCTGGGGCTCCGGTGGGAAATGGTCCAAAGGGTAGGGAGTTGGCCCAGGCAGAGGTGCTTGTATACAGCAATAATATTTACTAATCCCAGGGCACCCACACAGAAAAATACCTGCCTGTAACACTCTGCCTTACAAGGGTTCATCTTGAAAGCAAAACTTTTATTTTGGCCAATGCCAGTTAAGTTGAGCAAAACCTCACCCAAAGGTAAAAAGCACAATGATTCTATAATGACAAGTTTTTAGAAAAAGAATTTTATTAGAACTTAATAAGAGAGAACAGCATTGAAAGAAAAATGGAGTCAGGACAAAAGGATGCAGTCTCCTGGAATTCATTTGAAAAACAAAAAATAAGGTGCTTCCCTCCCCCCTGCAAAAACTACTACATTTGACAGCATTTGTGGGTATGTGCATATGTTAAGGAATAAGAACGTAGGACTAGATTAAAAATAACCATGCGTAGGATCTACCATTATAGAACACAGACAGAATGAAAGGGTGTGTAAACCAATGAATTGAATAGCATCATCCTTTTTATCCAACATGAACTAGTAATTTAAAAGATATTTTTAAAAGACTCATAATAAACTATGAAGAGTGACTCAGACTCTAAAAGAGATGAAGAATTGTGTCTAAATTCTGATCATTTAGAGAATGTTTGCTTCCAGGGAAACGATATAGAAAATGATATCCAAAAATTTTAAGTAATTTTACTTTATTTTTATGAAAAAAATGCCTGTTCATTATAGAAAATGTAGAAGTGGCAGAGAGAAATAAAAAAGAACAAATAATCCATAAATTCACCATTCAGCAGTAAATATTTTGTATTACAAGGTGACTATTATTTCAGTCTCTTTTCAATGAATACAGATATTTTTTTAACCATTGGTGGTTAAAAATGGTGAAGAATCCAATGCATATTGCATTGTTTTGCTCACTCACAGTGAGGTTATATTTTTAAATATTAATCTTTGTACTTTCCTTAACTCTTTTTTTAAAGATTTTATTTATTTATTTTTATATAGAGGGGAAAGGAGGGAGAAGACAGAGAGAGAGAAACATCAATGTGTGGTTGACTCTTGCATGCCCCCCACTGGGGACCTGGCCTGCAACCCAGGCATGTGCCCTGACTGGGAATCGAACCAGAAACCGTTTGATTTGCAGGTTGGCATTCAGTCCACTGAGCCACACCAGCCATGGCTCCTTAACTCTTTAAAATAACATTTGCTCTAATAGATCAGAGGCATCCACATTTGCCTTGGGAACACTTAGGACTGTTGTGCCAGGAATATGAGGAAAAGTAAAGTGTTGCTGATTAACTTCCAACTGACAAAATGGAATTTTTGAGTGCTGAGGGACGTATTTTTCTAGAAAGCCAGGCGTTGTTGAGAACTAAAAGGTTTACATTTGTTAAGCTTCTAGTAACAAGACCAGGAGCTCCCAAGCATGAGACATAGTGATCTTAAAACTTACATTTTACAGCAGATCATTTTACAAAGTAAAAGAAGGATTTGTAATAAATCTGTAGCCAATGGGAGCCTACCTATCCTGGGCAAACCACAGCATACACACCCCCTCTCTACAGGGTGTTTAATGGAAGCTGAGTTGAGTGTCAGTGGGCCAGCAGCGGGGCTGCCATGAAGAGGGATGGAGGTGCACCTGTCACAGTGGTTGTGGGGTGACCTGCCTAAGACAGGGGCAGGGAAAGGACAAGCCCAATATGAGGATCTGTGACACCAGCAAAAGCCAAAGTGGAACTGAGTCTATAAGCAGAAACATCAGATCCTCAACAAATCAAGTGGATTAGTCACGAATTTACCAGCCGTAGGCACAGAAGTTGAGTAAAGGATGACGTGAGGAAGAACAAGGACCACATACAGATCCAGGGGCCTTACTCCCCCACCCCCAAAATATCACATAACCTTGGTCCTTGTACACACACAGATGCCACTGGGGGAAGTAGAGGGTGGAGGAGGAAGGATTTGGAAAGAGTGGGCACTGTTCTGAAAGAATGTTTTAATCTAACACAAAGAGACAGAGATACACTTTAATTGGCATGTTTGAATTTTCTCTAGTTAACAACAGTTGAAAAGCTGTTAGGATCAGTTTTAGAAAATAAATTTCATATGCATCTCAGTTGTGTGCACATCTAATTCTGCTACCTACTAGACAGTGAATATATTTCTATGTCATTGGTCTACTATTACATCATCTCAGATGGTCACATGATATTAATTTAGATTTTTTTAAAGTATGAGTTAAGAAATAAAAATATCTTTTTAAAGGAAATAAAAATATATCTTTAAAGGGTAAATACTATTTGTCTCTATATTAACTCAAAATCTCCTGACTACCTGTTAGTCCCTGGTAAAGTTATGCACTGTAACTAGAAAAAGCAGTTTAGCTCCCATTTTAAATTTGTTACCATTCTAATCAGAAGTCTAATGCATTACACCTCTTTCAGAGGTAACCGAACATGTTCTGATGTCATCCTGTTGTATCAGGATTATGGCTGTGAAAATTAGCTCTGGTTTTATTATGGATTTGGCTATCCCTACCACACATTTATCACCACATTTTATTTTTCTTCCTTTTTCTCCCTTTCCCTTTCTGTTTTCTGCCTATTACAGGGTGGGATAGAGGGAGTACAAAATGCCCAGGCTCTTAATTTAAGCAGGAGAGAAAACTGCTTGAAAGTACAAACACATGAAATTAACCTGAACCCTTAAAACTCTGTCACCAAGGAGACCAGAACATGAATTATCTACATGAGGATTCAAATGAATTTTTTTGTTGTTGTTTTAAATCATCATCACTTATTACTGAATGTTGATTTGGCCAAGGAAGGGGTGAGTAAAAATAAATAGAAGGAAGGAAGGAAAGAAGGGAGGGAGGGAGGGAGGGAGGGAGGACAAATGAAAAAGAAAAGAAAGAAAGAAAAAGAAACTAGCCTCACACTAGAGGATTACTAAGGACAAATATAATTGTTCTCGTTCTTAGAATTACATTGTTGCAGTGAGTGGTAAAATATCCCAAGAGAAAATTTTTCCCCAATTTGGGATTTCTGATGGAATCATCTAATGACATAACTCCACAAATGCTGCAGAAATACAGAAAGATAATCTCTAAAGAAGGGCTCTCACACTCAGAAGCATCAAGGTGTGATGCAGGTGGTACGGCTCTCTGTCCACCACTGCAGCTGCAAGGAAGACATGGCTTCTACGCGATGTCTCATCCCAGCTGTGGGCCACAGACACAGCTAACAACCATTCTGGGTATATCACTTTATCGTGCCTATTACACACAACTGTTTTAAATGTGTGGAGTGAAGTCAACAGACTTGTATTATATGCCACGTAAACAGAAACTGGGGAATCATCCAAATGTTTAAACTAGGTAAGTCAGAATTTCTCCTAGTCGCCAATTTATTTTGCAAACCTATGGGTATACTCACTTAGTTGATCAAATACTCATTTCAGAGGCCACCCAAATGATGTCTTATAAATAGTAGGTTTTCATCTTTAATAAAAGATTAAAATTCAATAAAAGTTTTAATATGTAATAAAATAAGTCAATAGAAAGCAAATGATTATGACCAGCATGTATAAAAACAAAATGATCAATGACATTATTTACTGGGAAGTTTATACAATTTGAGCTTTTTGCACTTTTGTTTGTTTTAGGACAGATTTTGGTGGCTGGTTGGATATGGAAATAAGGAAAAAAGAATGTCAACAGCACAGCCAGCTCAGAAATACGGGCTTTGGTTCCTGTGAGCCATTTTCATCCACCAATTAATACATAACCTTGTTTATATGTGTTTCTATTTAACAACACCTTATTTAATGTATATTGTTGATTCGCTAACACTGAACCCACAGCCAGTAGCACTGTAACTCATGCCTGAATGACACTTATGTAACACAAATTTTCTCCACATCACACACTTCTTGCACGTAGGAACACTAGACAGCACTTCAGCACTATGCTTCAGGATCATTTTTCCAATGAAATCACCAGCAAAAAAGCACAAAAATGCAAAAAAGTGGCACTAAATAGACTATGAAAAGAACACTTGTTCACAGTATGAGTGCTGAAACAAGAAGGCAGAATGTCTGTTTGTCTGACCTCAACTGAGAATGTGTGTGGGCAGCAACCTTTGCCTCCCTGCACATGTTCATAAATGACCACGAAAGCACCGTGAATATTGATTTGGGGTTACAAATAAGTTTTAGAAAGTAAATAAATTTGCAAGTATGACATGCACAAATGATGAGGATCAACTGTATTTGCCAACTCTAGAGAAATACTTTTATTTCTCTATGATGTTGCTTCTTACGATTCCACTGCACTTGCCCGGTTTCTTTTGTGTACCTATAAAGCTCCTATTTTTTTTAAACCCTGATCAGGAAAAACTGCCCCCCCCCTGCCCACACATTAACTTCTCCTTGCTGTTTCATTTGCTTCTTACACTCATCTCTATTTTGCACAAATAAGATTATTGAACTCCTTCACTGGCCTGTGAAATTCATTGAGGTCAACGACCATGTCCTATATATGTATATACCAGTTACTGTGCTTACTATGTGCCAGGCTGTTTGTTAAAAGGAACTTCATATACAATATCTTGTTTAATCTTAAGAATCCTACTCTCCCCATTTTACAGTTGCAGAAACAGGACCAGAGCAGTCGTGTCACTTGCCACGTAACAAGCTACAAAGTTGGTGTCCAAACCAAAGCCCAAGCTTTTAATCATTATGTGACCCTAAATAAATAGTATTAGCTACCACATATTACTGACTGCTTACTATGTGCCAGGCACGGTACTAAATGCTTTACACAATTTATCTCATTGAATCTCCTTTATGCATCTCTGTATCTCCAACACATAGCAAAGTGCATGACACACATGTGTTACTTGGATTGAATTTATTTCTTCCTGCTCCCAAACCTTTCTAAAACCACAGCATGAGAACTCTGTACGTTTCCAGCAGTGGCCAAAATGACTTTCAGTGTCAGAGCACCCTTCTCCCCACCAAGTTCCCTCCCTCCCTCTCATTTATGTTCTTCCGTGGTTTTACTATGATTTTTACAATGTTCACAGGGCAAACTTCTCAAAGCAATGGAGGAAAGAGCAAAACACTATCCACTTGAACAAGATTTTTCTCTGTAATAATAATTTCTGGTAGTGATTTATATCATGATCTAAATCCTTATGGAGTAACAGAATCATGGAAGAGCTAAAGTGTTTTGCTTGAGGGTCATGAAGTAAACCCTGTATGAGGCTAAATGAGGATTTTGTTCCCTAGTGTAGCTTTGGATTTCAAATCCATACAACTTCCCACACTGCAGTTAGTTTTAGAGCTGAGAAAGTAAAAGTAAAGTTTTGGAAAAATAAGGAATAGGCTGTAGAAAGTTTGCAAGACAGCAACTGCAGGGCTCACATAACATTGCATGAATGAATGGGATCGAGGGAGCCTAGCTTTAGGGCTAAAGTCAAACTCATTCATCTTCTTTCAATGGCAAAAGTATAAAGCAGACAAACTTTGATACTTCTTTCCACTTCGATCTTCCTGCTCTTTCCTCATGAGAATTCCAAATACAAAAATTAATTATGGTCAGCATTCCAGACAGGAGAAATTGAGCCCAAAGACAGAATCCTAATTGCCCTAAAAGTCCTCATTTTTCTCCCAGTTTTATGTTTTGGTTTTGCTATTGGTTACTACAATAGTTAATCAAAGAAAAAAATCTCTAAGCGAATTCCAAAACCAAGGTCTAAGGCAAAGAAAATACAGTAAAGCAAATGTCTTCTGGGCCAGGCAACACCTGTATGAGTGAAATTACCCGAGAATTCTCATCTTCAGTAGTCAGAGCTCAGCCCCAGTACATTTATAGTTGCCAGGAGGAACAAACTCTTCTGTTGCTAGGCATTTCATCTTTTCAAGGAAAGACGTAATCCTGCATTTTTATGTGTAATCTCCTGGTTGTAAATTCGGGCCATTCTTAAAAAGATAAAATGAAAACACAGTGCATGCCAAACAAACTTGTTGGCCTTATGCAGTGGGAGATACCAGTTTGCATTTTCTGGCCAGAAGAGTTCTAGTAGCTTATGGGACATTAGGGATGTCTTTCAAATAAAATCATTCCTTGCTCCCCAAAATGATAGCCCTGGAGGCCATCCTCTGAGCAAATATCTCCCTTCTGCTGTGCCCCTGGCCTCCTCCTAATGGGTCCTGCATCTTTTGAATTAAGTACTTGTCTCAGAAACTGACTTCCAGGCCTCTGCAAACACCCTCCGGTCAGTCCTGCGACTGGTTGATCTATGACCTCTGGTGGCCGGGGAGCTGGCTGCGGCAGGTCTCAGTGTGTGCTTGGGAGCTATTCTTGGAGGGTTCTCTTATCTCCTCCTGTTTCCCAACTTGCATTTCTACCCTCTCCACATCTCTTTTGAAGATATGTCCATTTCTTTTCTCTTTTCTCCTCTCCCAGTTCTCTTGTCCCGCCCTTTTCTTTCTCACTTCTTCATTCTTTTCCCTTCTTTCTTTGCTGTTCTCCTCCTCTATTATCGTTCTCTCCTGTTCATTCTCTCCTCTCCACCCTTGTCCTCTATTATTGTTCTTTCCCCTCCTCCCCATTCCTTCCGCTACTCTACCTCTCCAAGCACCCCCGAGATCGGGGAACTTGGGAGAGCTCGCTCACCAAGAATACACCAACACCGGCTTCGAGTATTTCTTGTGATGGGAGCGGAGGGTGAGGGAGCCCTTGCGCTCCAGCACGTCCATGGGTCCGAGCTCAAACCCGTATTGCCTACTGCTGCACAAGTCCTGGTAGGAGCCGTCAAATCTAGCCATGGCCGCCCCCCAGATACAGACTTTAAAAGATTTCCCTCAGCATTTGTTCTGCCCCAAACCCACAAAGGCTAAGATTCGGCGTCTCATCTCCTAAGCAACTTGGGGCGGGGTCAATGGTGGGATGGATCGCTCAAACATAATAGCCTTTGGTTTCCTAGACAGTGTAGCTGCGGAGCCAAGAAAAACTACATTTCCCAGAAAACCACGAGGGAAGGGTCCGGACTACAGAAAAGGAAGAAGCAGCATCTCTATCTTGGGACTTGTAGTTTCGCCCGCCCAATCTCCTGAGTGGCTGGGCGGAGTTTAAGGGAGCGCCGCAGGTCCGTTAAAGGTTAATGGGGCCTGACCCCAGAGAGGGGTCTGTTCCGGATATCCTTGCAGAAATTCCTTTTACCATTCACCATCTGTTGCTATCGTACCTATGCCTTACAAGTTTGATTAAAAGGAAGCAAGAGAACTCTTAAATACGTCATTTCTATACAGCTTTTCTAACTGAACGAGGAGGAGCGGATCATTCAGCTAAAGGCTGAGGATGAAAGGGCCTGGCTGGTTACAGTTTAAGCTGTTTTATCAACCTTTCTGAACACGGGTTTCTTTGAAAAAGTGAAGGAGGGAGTGGGACAGTGGAGGGGCGGGGGTGGGCAAAAGGATCTGAGGTCTCTTCAGATTATAGGTACAGTTTAGGGCTCTGGGGCATTCGGCTCCCTAAGACTTGCAAAGTTCTTAATTGAAAACATTCGATTTTTAGTGACAACTCAAATTCATCACGTTATTGTGTTGTGAGTTATAGGCAAGGAAATCTCAAAATGATCATCTATGGCATTGCCTTGAGGAAATCGTTGGATAGATGTCTTATAGAAGGAAAATGCTTGTTTCATTTTTGACTTTCCAAGTAAAGAATAATTCACACATCGAAATTCTCCCACAACCTTAGTTGAACACCTTAAGGGCATTAATGGACTTAGTCATGGCCATCCCTTTTACCTAGCAGAGTGCTTTTACTACAGGGTGTCATTTCAGATTGTTGAATGAATGAATATTATGTTTGATTATTTTACATTTACTTGGGCTTCCATAAATCCCAGAACTGTCTTACTTTAAGAAGACCACATGTAAAAAAGAAGAAAAAGAAGACCACATAGATCACATGTGCTCAAAAATTCAAATTTAAAAGCAAACAAATTAAGAGATTTCACTTACAAATAGATTCTCTAGTTTGCAGAAGATTTATTATAGCACTCCTATAAATAATGAGGTGCTTTTATGAATCTATTTTCATAAATTTGATTACACACACCTATTAAGTGCTTTTCAGTGGCCCGTGGTGCCCAGTGTGGGCACCTGTGGTACCTAAGACTCCTTTTCACAGACAGCTACAGTTGAGCTATGTTATTTAAAACCAGACCAGCTAAGTGCTAGTAGAGTGCTGACCACTACTTTAGAAAAGAAAAAAAAAAAAAAGTTAACTTTAAAAAGGTAAATAAGATCCATGTTAAGCTCAGTTCTGAACAAAGCATTGCATATTGCTATTGCTATCATGTTTGTTTGTGTGTTTATTTTACTCATCTTTAAAGTGGTGGCAACATAAAAAATGTCAGATACGTACAGCCCATTTCATGTAGAGACAGAGCTGCCCAGAGCCAAAACCTTCTGTGTTGCACAGGCGCTGCAGAGATTTAAAGGCTTTCAACACACCAACTAGCAGTAAGTTCAGAAAACAAGCGAAAGATAGCTTGTTATTTTAGTGTTCCTTAAACTAAGCTGACAGTCTGTTTGAGTCTACAGATGTGCTCTATTGTTAGACTACTCTCTTTCCCCTTTATAACAGCTTCACAAGCTTTATTGTCTTCTGTGTCTACTAAATACTTTTTAGCATCCTCATGTTGGGATATAGGAGAGTAACTCTTTGGTACCCTCAAATTCAGATGCTTTCCATTCTCTTTATATACACCAGGACATTCTGTAGAATTTTGGGTTTGTTTATTCCTTATTGATAAAATAAGAAGAAAACAGTATTTATCACAGGAGAGTTTTGTAAGAATTACCTAAGATAACTATTGTACATTGAAAGTGGGTGGAACATTGCATAATTCAGCCCTCAATTAAATTTCAACTACTATTGCTGTTATTACATCCTAACTTTATCTTTATCATTTGGGAAAAGCACCCTCAAATATGATTATTTTGGGGTGAAATATCCAAAGTATAGTCACTGTTTTTCAAGCTTTGCTTGTTTACAAGGTCTTTTTAATGAGTATCTTTATAATAGTCTAATATGAAATTTAATAGTCTGAATCAGAAAAATGTTGGCAAGATATCTGGATATGTTGCTGGTGATAACAATGGTTTTATATTCATATAGAATTTTTTCATTTCAAAACTTTTAATAAGCTTTATGCTTTATAAATGTGAAATCACTGATCCTCAACACACTTGACTTATTCCTGTTTTCTTCAAACTTCATCAAAGCAATGAAGTACAGGGCTTAAAGCAATGCCTTCTATTTGTATTAACCTCTTTTCATCATAATAGCCTTGGGATAAGAAAATTATAGCTCAGGTGGCTCAAACAGGGCTTTTCTGCAGGATAAGTGCAAGCAGACCAATTCAAGAAATGGGAATCTCATCATCTGAGCTTAGCTTAATACACTTCTTGATTAGCACTATCAGAACCCTAAAGAGGTTGCCCAGTAAGCCAGAGCAGGACAGCAACCCTAAAATAGGTATAAATGAGCCAGTGTAAATGACCACAGAGGCAAACCTCTTCAATTCTTTTCCTCTCCTGTCTTAACAATTTGCTCAGTTCCCATAAAAGCCTCTGCTCAGAACCTTCCAAAGTCACCATCAGCATGTTCTCCCATTTCTTCTCTTTACTAAATGTCATTCATTTAAGCTGAGAGACAAAATTTTTAATTACATAAGAAAATTAATTTGTATTATCTTCTTTTGAAACTAGTTTAAATATATTAGAAACTCGTATTTGAATTTAAAACTAAGTATCCATGTCCTGATCAAGGTCTGCATAGCCTCCTGTTACCCACTATGTGTGTATCTGGGGGTTCATTTTTGAATATTTTGTATGAGAAAGTGGGCATCCACCTGCTATGTCAAAATGAATGAAAAGTATCTGGCTATCCTTCCCCCTTCCACTCCCTACTCCTCTTCTTCTTGTCTCCTTTCTTCTCTGTTTCCTCCTTCCTCCTTTGAGACGTGATGTGGATATTTGAGCTAGAATCTATTGCTGAAATGCGAATATAATTTGGAGTTATGTGAAAACGATGAAAGAAAAATAATAAAACCTACAAACCAGGGCCAAAATTTTTATGAATAAACTCATATTAAACAACCCAGGAACTCAAAAAGGAGTCAATTCTGATAAAAGCTTCCATCCTCTTCCCTTTGGTTAACTATTCATTACTACCAACTGTCTTCGTTGGCATGGCTTTAACCTTGAGTATGATTCCTCTCTGCTTCTACTTTGGGTTGCAAACCTATTAGGCTTTGACTTGCTCTCAAGACATTTTTATTAACTAGTATTGATTAAGTGCTGTCACACAACAGACAGTTCTGGAACTTGTACTATCAGTGTGGGGAATTAATTTATTAAATATTCAACATATAGCATTCTGTAATTCAGCATATCCCTATTTTGATATCTAATCCAGCCAATAAGGGAAATTCTTTGGCAGAATTGTCCGCAGTTATCTCAGGAAAACTTTCATGTCCTGGGTTGGTAATGACATGCTCTAACATAAATGTGGAGTAGGGATTTCTTTAATATCCAACACATTGGATATCCTTAATTATTCAAAGACTGAATATCCATTTTAACAAATGATCTAATCCCTTGATTTCTTCCTTTTCTTCCTTGTGCTGCTTTGGCACCTTCACTGTTTATTATCAACATGAATAAGACAATTCAGCTACCAGTTAACAGTTCTAATGAAAGGAGTTTGTGCTTGAAATTAAGTTCATTATTGTTGTGGCTTTCTTTATTTCTCCTGGTTTTTAATCTGAATAAAGGAAACTTTTCTCCCAGGGAAGAAGCTCAAAAGAAATAATTTGCATTCGGACTCCTTTCTTCTCCTGGTGATGGTGGACACTTTCCCACATTCCCCATCAGACCCACCCCCAGCTGCACAGTGAGCAGGCTGGTAATGAATGGACTAAAAGGCTTCTCCCAGAGAGTCAGGTGTGTGCAGGGGGTTTCTGGGTGTTACGTAGCCCAAGCACACAACTGAGGGTGCCCAGAGTCCCAGTCTGAAATAAAGGAGCAGAGCTGAGGGGAAAGCTGGAAAACTTTGTGAACCTTGAAGGACTGTCTGAGCTTTGTGTGATTTTGCATTTCCCACATTCAGTTGTCATGTATTAGACTTGTGGTGCCATTTCCTGTGTTAGGTATCTTTCTTTAGCATCATATTTAGGTTGCTTTAAACTACAGAGGTTTGAGCTATTTCAGAGGGATCTGGAGGTGGCTAAAAGCAACTCAAGGACTAGGGAGGACACAAATAAACCCAGAATTTATTTATAAAAAGTTGTGTATTTATTCTTACACATTTAAACTTCAGTTACCTTCAAAGTACTCTCCATCTGATACAATACACCTACTGAGACATTTTTTCTCCACTGCTCAAAGCAGTTTTTGAACTGGTCAATTTTGATGCCTTTTAGTGCTTCTGCCTTTTTTTGTTTCACCTCTTCCACATCAGCAAAACATTCCCCTTTGAGGACTTTTTTTTTTTCAAACAGGGACATGAAAACAAAATTTCAAGGTGAGATTGGATAAATAGGAATGTGGGCATGGGGGTCATGCCATTTCTGGTCAAAAACTGCTGAACACTCAACACAGTGTGGGCCGGTGTGCTCGTAAATCACCTGTCCTGAAATGGGTCTTGAAACAAAATTCACTGAAGCCAAGTGCAGCCTCTCACAACAACACCAGCTGGTACACTGACACAGATGGGTTCCTGGAACATCCACCTAGTGGAGGAAGCCTGTACTACAGGGTGCCTGCCCACCAGAAGATAATTCCTTTTTGGGGGTTTCCCCCTCATGTAATCTTTTTTAATAAAGGAAATAAAGACCAAGACATAGTAAGGATACTCAACACCAAATGTTCGCTTAGTTTCTTGTTGCCCATTCTATGAGTAATTAGTATATTACTTACAAGTATATTCCTTACAATTTGGAACACGGTTCAAGTTGGAGAAAGGAGTTGAAATGGTTCTTTTCATAGGAAGCTGGAGGTACCACAAATAGTGTTTTCCAGAAAGGGAGGGTTTTTGCTGTGGAGGCTATAAAGGTGAGTCCACTGTGGGGCCCACCCTCTGAGGTAATTGAAGGCAGGATCAGTTGCTTTATTACAGCCCCAC
>PVKU01013218.1:0-30246 GCA_004027475.1 Anoura caudifer | reverse complement strand
CCTCCCTAATTTCATTCTTGACCCATTCATTGTTTAATAGCATGCTATTCAATCTCCATGACTTTGAGGACTTTGTGTTTGTCCCCTTGGGGTTGGTTTCTAGTTTCAGTCCCTTGTGGTCAGTGAAGATGCTTGGTATGATTTCAATTTTCTTGAATTTCTTGAGGTTAGTTTTGTGTCCTATCATGTGGTCTATCTTTGAGAATGTTCCATGTGCATTTGAAAAGAATGTGTATTTAGTTTCTTTGGGATGAAGGGCTCTATAAATATCAGTTATGTCCATTTCCTCTAGAGTGTTGTTCAATGCCACAATATCTTTGTTGATATTTTGTTTAGCAGATCTGTCCATTTTTGACAGTGGGGTGTTAAAATCCCCTACTATAATTTTGTTGCTGTCAATATCTTTCTTGAAGTCCTCTAAGATTTTCTTGATGTGTTTAGGTGCTCCTATGTTGGGTGCATATATATTTACAATGTTTATGTGTTCCTGGTGGATTCTTCCCCTGAGTATTATGAAGTGACCTTCTGGGTCTCTCATTATGGCTCTTCTTTTGAAGTCTATTTTGTCTGATATGAGTATGCTACCCTGGCTTTTTTTCCTGCCCATTTGCTTGGAAAATTTGTTTCTAGCCCTTCACTTTGAGTCCGTGTAAGTCTTTTGTCCTGAGGTGGGTCTCTTGTAGGTAGCATATGTGTAGGTCATGCTTTCTTATCCATTCAGCTATTTTATGCCCTTTGATTGGAGCATTTAATCCATTTACGTTTAAGGTTATTATTGATAGGTACTTATTCATTGCCATTTTTGTTCCTGTGTTCCTCTCCCTCTCTTTCTCCTTTCTTTCCTTTCCTGAAAGCAGGCCCTTTAGTATCTCTTGCAGAGCTGGTTTGGTAGAGATGTATTCTTTTAGACTTCTTTTGTCTGGGAAGCTCCTTATTTGGCCTTCTATCTTGATTGAAAGCCTTGCTGGGTAAAGCAGTCTCCATTGCAGGCCTTTGGTTCTCATTACTTGGAATATTTCTTGCCATTCTCTTCTAGCTTGGAGCATTTCCATTGAGAAGTCATCTGCTAACCTTATCGGGGCTCCCTTTTATGTTACTTCCTTTTTCTCCCTTGCTGCCTTTAAGATTCTCTCTTGGAATTCTGTCTTGGAATTTTACCATTTTAATTATGATGTATCTTGAAGCGGGCCTCTTTGGGTTCCTCTTGATTGGGACTATGTGATTCCTGGATTTTTGTGACTTTTTCTCTCATCAAATTAGGGAAGCTTTCAATCATTACTTTTTCAAATAGGTTTTCTGTCCTCTGCTCTTCTTCTCCTTCTGGTATCCCTGTTATACGGATATTATTATGTTTCATATTGTCTTGTATTTCTTTTAATTCCTCTTCATTCTTTCTGAGCCTCTTTTCTTTTTCTTGCTCTTTCTCGATGTTTTTTTTTTCTACTTGGTCTTCCAACTCGCTGATCCGATCTTCTGCTTCATCAGTTCTGCTTTTCATTTCTTCCACTGTGTACTTCAGTTCAGAAATTGTATTTTCCATTACCTCTTGGCCCTTGTTGATAGTTTCTATTTCCTTTTTCATGTTGATATAGTTTGCAGTGAGTTCATTACAGCTTCCCTGTAGTTTCTGGTAGCTCATTGAGAGCTCTTAGAGCTTCTTGACACCCATTGCTTTGAACTCAAAATCTGATAGTTTAGTTTCCTCCATTTCATTTAGCATTCTTTCTGGGGCTTCCTCCTTTTCTTTCATTTGGGGGTGGTTTCTTTGTCTTCCCATTGTTTGTGAGGCCCTTCTTGTTAGGCTCATTTTCTTCAATTGATTTGTTCTGGTTCCCTGGGTTTATGGTGTGAACTTCTGTGGTATAATGCCTGTGAGATTCAGTGGTGCTGCCTCCTTCAGGTATCCTGGTGTTCATGGCTTCCAGTGTCTCAGCTGTTGAAATGCCCCCTCTTTGGGACCAACTCTGGTCTTTCCACAGTTCCAGGGCTTTTTTGTTTTGTTTTGTTTTTGTCTCACTCGCAGGTGTTTAGAAATAGAAAAGAGGAGGAATGAAAAAAAAAAAGAAAAGAAGAAAAAGGAAATAAAAAGATGAAAAGAGAATAAAGAAAAGCCGAATGAAAAAGAAAAAGAGAAAGGAAGAAGAGATAAGCTTGGAAAGAAAGGAAGAAGGAATAAAAAGAAAGAAGTAATGAGAAGCAAAAGAAGTTGAGTGGTAAAAAAAATCAAAATAATGAAAAATTATTAATAAAAAAGAGAATAAGGAAAAAACACCAAAAAAAAAAAAACCAAAAAAAAAAAAAAACAAACAAACCCCAAAAGCACCAACTCTTGCTGTTATCAATCTTGCCAAGCTGGTTTTTCTGGCCTTGATGACTACAGTGGCTGAGGGGTGACTGTATTGTTTTTCTCCCTGTTCAGCACTCATTTATCTTTGGCCTGCTGTCCTCAGAGCTAGTCCGGGGCCTCTCCTCACAGGGCCTCAGGTATATCTTCTGAGGCAGCAGGCGCCTACTGCAGTCACATCCGCGCAAGCACTAATGATCTTTCAGCTTTCCATGCACAGGTGCCAACTGTCCTGCGAGCATGAATCGACCCCCACACAGGTCGCACACAGGTGTCTAAGATCTCCCAGCAGCCCACACAGGTCTCCCATGGCGCAAGGGCACTGAGAGACCATATCGCAGCTCCCTGATGGCGCTCGGGTGCTGAGAGACCATAGTGCTGAGCAACTTTAGCATGGGTCTCCCGTGGCGCCCTGGGGCCAATGGATCCCCGCACAGTGGTTCCCAATGGTGTGTGGGCGTAGACAGTTGTGCGAGCTCCAACACGCAATCCTCCCAGGGCTATGAGATCTTAACTCCTCTCTGTGAGATTTCAAGCAACCAGGTTTATCCCAGTGCTGCTGAAACCTTGTTTGGCTGATCAGGGAGAGGCTGACCCGGCTCTGTCCCTCCCTAGAGTCTTATGGCCAGCACTGGCCCGGGATCTCAGCCCCCACCCTGGTCTCCGCGCTCCTAGAGTACTCTCCTTACCATTTGGTTTTTCAATGTCCACTGCAATTTTTGATCTCCTGGTTTCAAATAGGCTGTGTTTCTGGTGTCTGTCTGCTGTGCTCTGCTGTAAATTGGCCAGGTTTTTCACCTGTGTGAAGGGGGAAGTGGGATGTGTATCCTCTTACTGCGCCGCCATCTTCTCTCTCTATATGATTGTTAACATGAACTTTATTGGTTTTAGATTTTGTTGCATTCACTTAGAAATCTACTTGGACTTATGACTGTGTAAGAGCTATACACATAAGTTTATACCTAGTTTTATGTTTGTAGATTTAATTTTTTATTTTCTAATTACAGATGACATAAATATTATATTAGTTTCATATACAACATAGAGATTAGACATTCATACAACTTACAAAGTGATCTCACCAGTAAGTATAGTACCCACTTGATATCATAGTTATTACAGTATTATTTACTATATTTCCTATGCTATGCTTTACATCCCAGTGACTGTTTTTGTAATTGGCAATTTGCACATCTTAATCCCTTCCCCTTTTCACCCATTTCCCAACCCTATTCTCATCTGGCAACCATCGACCTGCTCTCAGTGTATCTGAGTTTGTTTCTGTTTTATTTGTTCACTTATTTTGTTTTTTAGATTGCACACGTAAGTGAAATTATGTGGTAATTTTCTTTCTCTGCCTGACTTATTTCACTTAGCAAAATACCATCTAGGTTCATCCATGTTGTTGCAAATGGCAAAATTTTAACCATTTTTATGGCTGAGTCATACTCCATTGTATATAGGTACCACAACTTCTTTATCCATTCAACTGTCAATGGACACTTAAGTTGCTTCCATATCTTGGCTATTGTAAATAATATTGCAATGAATATGGAGAAGCAAATCTCTTTTCAAGTTAGTGTTTTCATTTTGGATATATACCCAGAAGTGGATTTGCTTGGTCCTTCTTTGTCTCTTGTTCTAGTCTTTGTTTTAAAGTCAATTTCATCTGATATAAGTATTGTTAGCTCATCTTTTTTTAATGTTTGTTTTCATTTGTATAAAATATATTTTTTCCATCCCTTTACTTTCAGTCTGTGTCTTTTGATCTAAAGTAGATCTCTTCTAGACAGCATATATAAAGGTCTTGTTTTCTTATCCATTCAGCCATCCTATGTCTTTTGATTAGAATATTTAATCCATTTACATTTAAAGTAATTGTTGATAGGTATATAGTTACTGTCATTTTATTATTCATATTTAATTATTTCTTCTTCTTCTTCTTCTTCTTCTTCTTCCTCTTTTTCTTCAAAAAGCTCCTTTAACATTTCTTATAATACTGATTTGGTGCTGATGAATTCATTTATCTTGTCTAGGAAGCTCTTGAACTCATTTATCTTGTCTAAGAAGCTCTTTATCTATCCTTTGATTCTAAATGAGAGCCTTGCTGGGTAGAGTAATCTTGATTTTAGGCCCTTGTTTTTCTTTATTTTTAAAAGGCTTATTTATTTTTAGAGAGAGGGAAAGGGATGGAGAAAGAGAGGGAGAGAAACATCAATGTGTGGTTGCCTCTCATGTGGCCCCTACTGAGGACCTGGCCTGCAACCCAGGCATGTACCCTGACTGGGGATCTAACTAGCAACCCCTTGGTTCACAGCCCACACTCAATCCACTGAGCTATACCAGCCAGGCCTGTAGGCCCTTGCTTTTCATCAGTTTGAATATTTTATGCCAATCCCTTCTGGCCTGCAAAGATTCTGCTGAGAAATCAGCTGGCAGTCTTGCAGGAGTATCTCAGTAGGTCACTGCTTCTTTTAAGATTCTCTCTTTGTCTCTCACCTTTGGCATTTTAATTACAATGTGCCTTGGTGTGGCCCTCTTTGGGTTCATCTTGTTTGGGACTCTCTGTGTTTCCTGGATTTGTATGTCTATTTCCTTTGCCAGGTTAGGAAAGTTTTCCATCAGTATTTCTTCAAATTGATTTTCAATTCATTGCTCTCTCTCTTTTCCTTCTGGCAACCCTATGATGCAAATATTGGTATGTTTGATGTTGTCCCAGAGGCCTCTGAAACTATCCTCATTTAAAACCTTTTTTCTTTTGCTGTTATGATTTGGTGTTTTTTACTACCTTTTCTTCCAAATTGCTGATTTAATCTTCTACTTCATCTCCTCTATTGTTATTCTAATATATTTTTCATTTTATTTATTGTATTCTTCCTTTTTGGATGGTTTTTTGGTGTGTTTTCTATCTCCATTTTTATATTTCTTCCTTCCTTATTGAAGTTCTCACTGAAATTATCTATTCTTCCCCTAAGTTCATAAGCATTTTTATACCCAGTGTTTTAAACTCTGCAGCTGGTAGATTGCTTGTCACCATTTTGTTTAGCTCTTTTTTAAAAAAAAATTCTGTTATGTTCTTGCATTTGAGACATATTTTTTTGTCTCCACATTTGGGTTGTGTATTGTGTCTACAATGTCTTCTAGTTTTGGTAGATTGGTCTGGTTTTCACAGCTAGCAGTCATGAGGGGTTCTCTTCTTGGCACTGAAGAGTCCAGTGTGTGGCTACAATCTCTCACTCCTGGGGAACTTCTGAAGCTGAGATAAACTTGTTTTTTAACTGCCACCCCAGGTGTAAGAGGCTCACTTGTTTGAGTCTCCACCCTCATACCAACCTCAACATGTTTTCCTCTGTATATCCTCAGTTATAGGAGTGCTTGTTCAGCTAAATTTTAGGCAGTTCTCAATGATGGTTGTTCTACAGTTTAGTTTTAATTTTGATGTGATTATGGGAGGAGCAAGAACAGTGTTTCCCTACTCTACCTTTGTTTTAAGTGGCATTATTTTAAAATATATGGGAAAATGTCTGTAAAAACTGGGAATGTACACTCAGAAAAAGTGAAGAATCTGATGGAACATGATATTCAATTCCAATATTTTTCCCAAATTATTTTTTAATTTTAACAACCTAATTGAGATATAATTTCCATACCATACAATTCACCCATTTAAAGTGTACAATTCAATGGCTTTTAGCAGATTCACAGAGTTGTGCATTTGGCATCCTAATCAACTTAAAAGAATCTTTTCTAATCCCCCAAAAAAGCCCTACATGCTCCTTATTTATCACCCCTCAAATATGCCCTCACCAATCCCTTCTAGCCCTAGGGAACCAAAAACCTACATTCTATCTTTATAGATTTACCTATACTAAAATTTTCAATAAGATAGAATTGTACAACATGTGGTCCTTTGTGACTGGCTTCTTTCACACAGTATGACGTTTTTGAAGTTCATCTATTAAGAACAGATCAAAGTTCTGGAAAAAGAACTAAGCAATGAGGAGATAGCCAACCTATTAGACACAGAGTTCAAATCACTCGTAATCATGATGCTCACAGAAATGATTGAGTATGGTATCAAAATAAAGGAGGAAATGAAGGCTACACAAAGTAAGATGGAAAATATACAGGGAACCAACAGTGAAGGGAAGGAAATCAGGACTCAAATCAATGATTTGAAACAAAAGGGAGAAATATCCAACCAGAACAGAATGAAAAAACAAGAATTCAAAAACATGAAGAGAGGCTGAGGAGTCTCTCGGACAACTTTAAATGTTCCAACTTCTGAATCATAGAGGTGCCAGAAGGATAAGAGGAAGAACAACAAATTGAAAACTTATTTGAAAAAATAATGCAGGAGAACTTCCCAAATCTGGCAAAGGATCTAGACATGCAAGTCCAGGATGCTCAGAGAGTTCCAAAGAAGATGGATCCAAGAAGAAACACACCAAGACACATCACAATTACATCACCCAAGATTAAAGATAAGGAGAGAATCTGAAAAGCAGCAAGAGAAAAGGAGACAGTTGTCTACAAAGTAGTTCCCATAACACTATTGGCTAATTTCTCAAAAGAATCTGTACAGACAAGAAGGGGCAGGAAAGAAGTATTCAAAGTCATAAAAGGTAAAGACCTACCTCCAAGTTTACTCTATCCAGCAAAGCTACAACTTAGAATGGAAGGGCAGATAAAGTGCTTCCCAGATAAGGTCAAGTTAAAGCCTTGACCTTTATCAGCACCAAGCCCTTATTATATTTGTGCTCCCCTGAATTTAAACTAGTGAACACTGAATAAAGGAGGTTGCCCACCATGATGTGGGTAGACATCAATCAGTTGAAATCCCAAATAATACAAAATACTTCAGGAGACTTTTTTCAGGCTTCACATGCATCCTTGACTTCCTTTGTTCTCCAAGCTGCTGGCTTCAAACTACTGCATAATTGGGATTCCTGGGTCACAAGCCTACTAGCCTACATTGAAATTTTGGATTTGCTAGGTTCCATAATTATGTGAGTGAGTTCCATATAAAAAAGCCATATCTATATCTATGTACAAACACACACACACATCCTACTGGTTCTATTTATTGGGAGAAGTCTGCCCAATACAACATCTGTTGTTATTAATATAGTTAAATTTATATCTGCTATTTAACATTTTGTTTTCCATGTGTCATGTTTTTGTTCTATTTTTATCTATTTTGGTCCTCTACTCCTCCTTGACTGCTTTGTTTTGCATTGAGTGCAATTTAATTGCTTCAATAATTTTTTTTTATTATTTATTTAGTTATTTTTCTTAGTGATTACTTTAGGGCTTACCACTTATACCTTAATTTATCAACTTTAGATTTATACTGACACAATTTCTGCAAAAAATAGAAATGTTACTCCTATATGGCTCTATTCACTCTTCTCCCTTTTTCTGTTACTGTTTTCACACATATTACATCTATCAATGTTATGAATGCAAAAACGCACCATTATTTTATGTCAATTAAAGAAGCAGAGACAAGGAGAGTAAGCATATTTTTGAAGATTTGTTATATTTACTTCCCTCCAGCCAACATCCAGCAAGGAAACGGGGGGATCCCATTCTTACAATCTCATAGCACTGAATCCTGCCAATAGCCTGAATGACCTGGAAACAAATTATCCCCTAGCACCTCACAAAAGGAATGACACCTTGCCAACACCTCAATTTTTGTCTTGTGGAGCTGAAGCAGAGAAACAAGCCAAGGACTTCTGACTTACAGAATTGTGAGATAATAAATTTGTGTTATTTTAAGCTACTAGGTTTGAGGTAATTTGTTACAGCAGCAATAGAAAACTAATACACTTCTCCAAACTGTCTCTTCCATGTTGCCAGGAGGAACCTTCATCTATTTATTCAGCAAACATTTACTGAGGACCTACTATGTGCCAGACACTGTTCTAGGTGCTGGAGATATAATATGAATGACACAAAAATTTCTGTTTTCGGGGTGTTTACTTTCAAACAGAGGGAGACACATAAACCAAACAAATATGTCAGTTATATGGTAGATTAGAAAGTAGTAAGTGCCAGAGAGGGGAAAAAGCAGAAATGGGATAGTCAGTGTCTGGCAGGAGGGTGGTGAAGAGGGTACTCTTTGAGAAGTTAACAGTTGAACAAGGACTTGAAGGAGATGCGAGGGAGAGGAGCAAAGCCTTGTGGATCCATCTGAAAAGTGTAGTCATTCTGAGATGGGAGGATGTCTGGGATGCTCGAAGAACAGCAAGGAGGCAGGATGGCTAGAGCAGAGTGAGTGAGGGAAGTGGCAGGGAAAAGATCCCAGGGACCAGTAAGGGCTCTGGGCAGGGTGTATTGACAGGTTTTGAGCAAGGAGCACTGTGATCAGATTCCATCTGCCTGCCAGGTTGACAAGTAACTGTGGGCAAGAATGAAGACAGTGAGACCAGTGAGGGCACTGTCTTAGTAACTCAGGTAAGAGATGATGGTGAAAAGTGTTTGGATTTAAGACACATTTTAAAGGAGGGCTGATAGCATTTGTTGATGGATTGGTTGTAAAATAGGAGGTAAAGTAGGTTCAAGGATATCAGGTTAGTAGGCCCCGATGAGCCTAGCCTCTGAGTTCATGCCCTTATGAAGTCCCCTCCTTTTGAATCTGGGCTAAGCCAGGTGACTTGATTTAAGCAATAAATGTGACAAAAGTAATGCTGGGCCAGTTCCGGACCTAAACCTTAAAAAGATGTGACAGCTTCTGCTTTTGTGTTCCTGGGCAACTTAGGCCACCATGTCCAGCAGGAGAGGTAGCAAGGAAAGACCATGTAGAGAGGCCACACACAGAGGGGAAGGCCGGAGCCTGTGTAGAGGGAGAAAGCAGCCCAGCCCCCAGGTCCTCCTCCCACTGAATGGAGCACACCAGTGATACTAGCAAGAGAAGCAGAACAACCACTGATTGAGGCCAAGCCTAGCTGATAGAATTGTTAGCAAATAAAACAGTTATTAAGCTTCTAAGGTTTGGAGTTTTGTTATACAGCAATAGATACATGAAAAAATGACCTCAAGAATTCTGACCTCAGCACCCAGAAGGATGGAGTTATACCATTAAGCAAATGGAGAAGACTGCTAGTTACCAGGTTTGAGGGAAAAACTTGAGTGGATAGGTTAAAATCTTATTACTTATAAATGGAAAAGAATAAGGTTTTTCTTAATATATTAGAACATTTTCTATCTCTTAAGCATTGTTAGATTTTCTAAGGCCAGGAAGGGCCAAATGAGGACACTTTTTTTTCATAGGTTTTAGAGAGAGAGGAAGGGAGAGAGAAAAGCATCAATGTGAGAGAGAAGCATTGATCAGTTCCCTCCTGTAAGCACCCAGACCAAAGAGCACCTGGACCAGGAATGGGAGATCAAACCCATAACCTAGTTATGTGCCCTGACTTGGAATCAAACACACAATGCTTTGGTTGTGGGGCAAAGCTCCAACCGAGCCACACCAGCCAGGGCAAGGGCAACTCTTTGGATTTCCAACATCATAGCAACAGCAGAGGTTAAAGGAATTGTTTAGATTTTTTTTTTCTTTACAGCTTCCTAAATTCTGTTGGCAATCAGTCGGATCCCTATAGCAGTTCAAGGCAGAGAAACCCTCGCCCAGTTTTTCCGGCTTTGCCGCTGTGGTTTCAGTGTTTCACGGACTCTACCATATGAAGGAAAACCACCATGCTTGCTTTCCCACCCGGTTTCCACAACTGGTCACCAAGAACCACCTTGGGCTTGGCTGATGAGCTTCTGGAAGCTGAGTATACAGCCTTGGAGGGAGGCCCTTGCCAGTTTTATATTTAATCCTTCCTGTGGCCATATACTTCAGAGACAGCAGCATGTGGAAAAGAAAAACTGCCTGGTCAATTTGGTCAGCATGTGGGTCTCTGATGACAGACATCTGGGTTAATACCTTGTGAAGTTGAATGCCAATTGAGATTGAGGAAAAGCAGTGTATTCCTTAAGAATTCTTAACATCCCAGAACAAATATTAATGTAAAAAGATTACTTTTATGTTGCCAAACTCCTACTTACTCATTCCCACCTGTAGCTAGCTACATTCAACCACTCACATCTCTTCCCCAGTTTAATCAGCTTTGGGGATGGTTTAGAATACAGCTAAAGTAAAACAAATTCATCATAAACACAAAAGCTCATTTTTTCTGGGTTCAACCTTTCCTTGGACCAGTGTTCCTGGGAGAGAGGAGTACCTTCCACCCACCTCCCCTATTGCTAAGCATTACGTTCTTAAGTTGGACAAAGACACTGCACTTCCTGGCACAAAGGGATTCTCAAACTTTGAGCAAATGTAGGGTTTATGTCAGAACAAAGTTGACTTAATAAACATTTTAAGAAAAAATATTGGGAGGTATTAACATTTTTTAAAAAGATTTTATTTATTTTTAGAGAGAGGGGATGGGAGAAAGAGAGGGAGAGAAACATCAATGTGTTGTTGCCTCTTGCGCACCCCCCCTACTGGGGACCTGGCCTGCAACCCAGGCAATGTGCCCTGACTGGGATTCGAACTGACGACCTTTTGGTTCGCAGGCTGGCACTCAATCCACTGAGCCACATCAGCCAGGGTGGCATTAACATTTTCTAACCATAAAATTATGTTATGGATATCCAGGCTTGAGAGATGACATTCAGGAAGTGGGTACTGCATGAGGTTGTCACAGGATGGTCATTGTGGAAATATGTTCATGACATGGGGACACTGGCAACCTCTGTTTAGGTCTCTTAAATCTCAGTCATAAAATATGTCTTTGGCTATGGTTTCTTCCAACTGCCATTACCACAATTCCAGTCATTTCCTGTAAGGTGTCCATCAGTCTTCAGTGGACTGCCATCACCCAGCTTCCGTCTATCCACTACCTCCTTAAACGTGCTTGCTTGTCTCTAGCACTCTGATGTCTGTCAATACTGACTTAGTGAGAAACCTCAACTTTTGTGACACATCTAGTCTTATCACTTGGAGAATATTCATCAGATGTTATGGATGAAAATGGCTCATCAGGAACACAAGGTAGGAAGAAAGGACCCAGTGGGTACACAAGCAGATGGATGGGTCCACCCTCTGTAGGAGTGGGTATAAAGGCTCACCATGGCTTTGTGGTCAAGGGTAATATGGAACAGAAAGTTTCTTAGTTTCAAGTCCCCCAGAAGCAACCCTGAAACAAGGAGTGAAGTACAAGTAGTTCATTTGGTAAATGATTCTGTACAGATGGGGAGAGAGAGACCCAAGTCAAGAAGCTCCCTCCCCATTCTCAGTTCTTGTCTTGCTTGCAAGAGAATAATTTGAGAGACAAACACATATAGTGGGAATGAGATATTAAGTTTATTTATGAAACACATATGAGCACAAAGCTGCAAGAAGGCACCTGGCTAGTCTAAATAACCCACATATAGAGGAAATGAAGTTGTTTGTTAATAAGTTTATTCTATACACTTGAGCCGAGGCTACAGTGGGTACCTAGCTAATCAAAGTACTGGGGGTTCAGGGGTTATATACCTTAACTAGCTTCCAGGCACCCCTCCTTCTCCCTCTTGGGAATAATGTGCAGCTACAAAGTCTTTCGTTCTCAGTTAGTAAAGGCTCTTTGCTTCTGTTACTGAAATTGTTAGAGAAGCTCCCTTTCCAGGCATAGAATCTCAAGGACAACCCCTCCTCCCATTTTCTTGTACAATGTCCTCCTTCTGATGTTCAGAACACCTGGCAATCTTGGTAAGATTGTTACAGAAGCCCCCTTTCCCAGCAAAGTCTCAAGGACTCTCCCTTCCTCCTGTGCTATTTTGCTTGCAATGCTCAGGACACCTGGCAATCTTATCAAACCAAGCTCAGGACTGCTGAGTTAAGTGGTGAGACATGTCTTCCTTTTGCTTTTAGCCTCCTGTGTTAAGTTCTCTGTTAGACTGTAATGGTGAGGGCCCTGCCTTTATTTTCTCTCTGGCCACTCATTCCTAGCTGCTACCTAACAATTCCAGGAAACACAGGTAGGAAAATTGAGAAGGGCATAAAGAAGAGAAAAAAGCTAATACAAGGTGTATTAATCAGTCAACTACTACAGTAGGTAACTAGAGCTTAATTCATGTGGGAAATCTCTCAAAAACTGTATGAAACACATACCTCAGAATTATCTCACCCAAGGAGCAAGGGAGCAATATTTTTATACTCCAGCTTCTATCACCTCTTCAGAGGTGCAGATACTTGGTGTCCTCTGAAACAGAAGACCCACTGGCAGTGACAACAGTCTGTTCCTGGACACCTGCCAAACTGGCTTTCACTGGCTAAGACCTTCCACAGTGTTCACCATATGAATGTATGGCCTGAAAAAAACAGATGCTGACTGTACTGGCAGGACTGTGATGGATTTTCACAGAAGTTTTAGGATAAAGTATGTATTCAATGGCATTAGTGGAGCCAGCAAATGAGGTATTCTATAACCCTGTAGGTCTAGACATCTTTCCATGATATTATTAAGTGAAAATTGAAGGTTATATAACTCCATTTGAGGGTTCAATATAATCCCATTTATGTGTTAAAAACACATAGAAAATTTATGCATAAAGAATCTATAAGGAACTCCACTCCAAGAAGACAAACAATCCAATTAAAAAATGGACAAAGAATCTGAACAGACACTTCTCCAAGGAGGACATACAAAGGGCTCAGAGATATAAGAAAGGATGTTCAGCAGCACTAACCATCAGAGAGATGCAAATTAAAACCACAATGAGATATCACTTCACACCAGTGAGAAAGGCCATCATAAACAAATCAATAAGCAACAAGTGCTGGAGAGGTTGTGGAGAAAAGGGGACCCTAGTAGTGCACTGTTGGTGGGAATGCAGACTAGTGCAGCCACTGTGGAAAACAGTATGGAGTTTCCTCAGAAAACTAAGAATGGAACTGCCTTTTGACCTGGCAATTCCACTGCTAGGATTATATCCTAGAAACCCTGAAACACCAATTCAAAAGAACCTACACACCCCAATGTTCATAGCAGTACAATTTACAATAGCCAAGTGCTGGATGCAACCTAAGTGCCTATCAGTAAATGAATGGATCAAAAAACTATAGTACATTTACACAATGGAATTCTATGCAGTAGAAAGGAGCTCCTACCCTTCACAACAGCATGGATGGATCTGGAGAACATTATGCTAAGTGATATAAGTCAGGCAGTGAAAGACCAATACCATATGATCTCACCTATAAGTGGAGCCCAATCAACAAAACAAACAAGCAAGCAAAATATAACCAGAGATATTGAAATAAAGAACAAGCTGACAGTAAGCAGAAGGGAGGGGGAAGGGATAACAGGGGGACAAGGGGAAGGGTCATCAAGGAACATGTATAAAGGGCTCATGGACAAAGCCAAAGGGGGTGTAGGATCAAGGTGGGAGGCGAGGATGGGTGGGATGGGGGGAGTGGTGGTGGGAAATGGAGACAACTATATCTGAACAATAAAAAAATAAAATAAAACACTTTAAAAAGTTTCATTCTAAAAAACATAGAAAGTAAATGTATAATGAAATATTTTACAAAATCACCTATAGTTCTACATACCCTTTTCTGTGTTAATATTTTGGCATAATTAGTACCCATTATTTCTATATATGCTTTTAAAATACCAATATGTATTCAAAATTTCAGTTTCTGAAATTAAATTAACGGCATCAGCATATCCATGTTCAAAAACTCAATATACCTAATTTCTAATATTTTTAATATACCAGGACAGTGATGCATCATAATTTAACTATCCCCCTTACCTTCAGGCATTTAGGATTTTTAAACTTGCTTCACTAAACAAAAAGAATTGAGATCAAGGAAAAAAAAAAGGAATCTATAAGGATACAAGCTTAAGTGTTACTAATTGCTGTTTTTGGTTCATTTTTTAAACTATTTTTGGATCTCTTATAATAAGCATGAATTGCTCTTATACTAACAATGACCACATTAAAAAAAAGATTCCAGGATTTCCAGCCAAGATGGAGCTGTAGGTGGATACACTGTGCCTCCTCGCATAACCAAAATTAAAGACAACAAAGATTTAAAAACAAGAAAACAACCAGAACTGATAAAAAATTGAACTGTACAGAAGTCCAACAACCATTCATCCAGACCTGTAAGAGGGGCAGAGTCACAGTAGGAAAAAGTAGAGGTTGGCAGAATCGGGTGGGCAGGCAGGCAGGCAGGCAGGCAGCAGAGGCAGACAGATCCCAGGTGTGCAGGCGCAGCTAGCAGACCCTAGGGACACAGGTGGTGGCTAGTGGACCCTGGGCATGGGGTAGCAACTGTGCAGACCCAGTGAGGCCGTGCAAGGTGGCTGGCTGACCAGGTGGTCCCACATTTGCGTGCAGATAATCCAGGTGAAGGGGAAGTGGTGGAAGGGACTGGAATCCAAGAGAAAGTAGAGCAAGCACCATTGTTCTCTCTCAGACCTGCCCCCACATACAGCATCACAACCCAGCAACTGGGCTGCCCTGCCCTGGGGAACGCCTAAGGCTCCACCCCTTACTACATAACAGCCTTGACCAGACCAAAAATAAAACTCAAAAATGGCTCAAATGGGAGAACAAATCAAAGCCCCAGAGCCAATTCATCTAAGCAACCAAGAGATAGCCAACCTATCAGATGCAAGTTCAAAGCCCTGGTGATCAGGATGCTCACATAATTGGTTGATTTTGCTCACAAATTAGATGAAAAAATGAAGGCTACAGTAAGTGAAATGAAGGCAAATACATAGGGAGCCAATAGAGATGGGAGGAAACTGGGACTCAAATCAATGGAGTGGACCAGAAGGAAGAAAAAACCAAACAGAAAAGAAGGAAGAAACAAGAATTCAAAAAAATGAGGAGAGGCTTAGGAACCTCTAGGACATCTTTAAATGTCCCAACATCCGAATTATAGGGGTACCAGAAGGGGAAGAAGAAGAGCAACAAGTGGAAAACACATTTGAACCAATAATAAAGGAGAACTTCCTCAATCTGGCAAAGGAAATAGACTACCAGGAAGTTCAGGAAGCTCAGAGAGTCCCAAAGAAGTTGGACCCAAGGAGGAACATACCAAGGCACATCAGAATTACATTAGCCAAGATTCAAATGAAGGAGAGAATTCTAGAAGCAGCAAGGGATAAGGGGGACAGTCATCTATAAAGGAGATCCCATATCAGACTGTCAAGCTGATTTCTCAAAAGAGACCTTACAGGCAAGAAGTGGCTGGAAAGTATTCCAAGTCATGAAAGGCAAGGACCTACATCCAAGATTGCTCTATTCAGCGAAGGTGTCATTTCCAATGGAAGGGCAGTTAAAGTGCTTCTCAGATAAGATCAAGTTAAAGGAGTTCATCATACCAAGCCCTTATTATATGAAATGTTAAAGGGACTTATTTAAGAAAAAGAAAATAAAAAATATGACAGTAAAAAGACAGCAAATTCACAGATATTAACAACCACACCTAAAACAAAAGCAAACTAAGCCAACAAGTAGAACAGGAACAGAAACACAGAAATGGAGATCACATGGAGGGTTAGCAACAGGGGAGTGGGAGGAGGAGAGAGGGGGGAAAAGGTAAAGAGAATAAGTAGCATAGAAGGTAGGTAGAAAATAGGGGGAGGGCAAGTACAGTGTGGGAAATGTAGAAGCTAAAGAACTTATGACACATGGACATGAACTAAAGGGGGAGAATGTGGGTGGGAGGGGGTGGGCAGGTGGAGGGGAATGATGGGGAAGAAATGGGACAACTGTAATAGCATAATCAATGAAATATATTTTTAAAAAAGTTCCAAACAATCAAGGTTCAAGAATAATTCTAGCACTTTTCTAAATCTTCCCTTCTTCTCTCCCTCCATTCTTCGCTCACACCCTCCATCCAATGCTTCCAAACAGGGCAAACTTGCTTAGCTGCAGTTAACTGGCACTCAGCATCACCACTCTGACACATGGGAGAAAATGAGGAATTGGGCACAAAAGCCTTTGAGCAGCCAAGAGAGACATCATCATATCCATGAACTAAAACTCTTCCATTTTGCTCACAGACGAACACCTAAGACTAGCATTTGGGACTTTTGTATGCACTTTGAACATAATTCTGACATTGATATGAGTTCAAGTTCATATTTAAAAGTGGCAGTTAAATGATGAGGCAGGGCCTGCCATAGGCAGACATAGGAGGCAGAACAAGTGGCAGAGCTGACAAGACAGGAGGACAGAGCCTAGACACGGCTGTCACATGTGCCACCAGCCAGCGCAGGCACTCCAGGCCCCCGCTGCCCCCTCACCAAATTTGAAGACACCACTTCCAGATCCCAGGCAGGATCACAGTAATGACCTTGATGAATCCAGAACAGACTTAATTATACCCAGGAGAACCAAACATCCAATGTTCAAGACTTAAAAGGAAATAGAATATAGGCAATATAGCTAAGATCCTCCACATTAAAAGTGGGCATCTTAAAATATAGTTTCAGAATCTTGGTAATATAAGCCAGAGTAGGACATTTTCTTATCCGTTTCTACCTTTTCTACTTTTGTGTTAAATGAAGTTGATTTTGTATTTGCCAGTATCCTGTGGTTATAGTATCTGTTCATTAACATCTGATAATATAATGAAGGAGGTTATACTACCCATAACATTTTTTGCCTTGTGATTCTGAATGTCACCTTTTTTTTTCCTCCCTTGTTTCACAATATTCCTTAAATTTAAAAAATAGAAACTGGAGAATAAAATCTTAATAAACCGTTATGGGGCCATTCTTCTTCATACTGACCAGTTTTTAAACTCTTCTTAAAAGGGATCTTTAATAAGCCCAAACTTTTAAATATGAATGGAATAGAGTCAAAGGGAGATGAAAGACATGGCATTCCTGATGAAATGGGTCAGATGATTTTCAGACTCTAAAGTGTCCTGATAGTTTTATGTGATCCAGTCCAGTTCCTAAAAAAAACCCTGCCAACAGGTAACAGGTCTTTGAAAGCTTTTGAAGCCAAAGGCTCCCCACCAGCCAGCCATCTCTCACTAAGTTCCCAGCCTCATTAAGAATGAGAAACAGATACCACGGCACCAACCTGTCTAGAGAACACAGCGAGACAAATGTAATTGCCTGTACGAGGAATATAAGTCAGCAACTCCCAAATCATTCATATTTACACCCACTCCATTTTGGTTGTCTTTCCTTTATAATTTGGCTATATATCGATGTCAAATATATAATTTCATCTGGGGTTTTATCAGTTACCGCCCAGAGCCATGATTACACAGTGCAGGGAACTTCCTCTCCCTGAGCAAGTCTATCTTTAGTAGCTTCTTGATAGCTACTTCTTACACAGAAAATCAAAAGGAAAGTCTTGGTTTTCTCATGTGGCTCCAGAATCACTAAATATAACATTTTGAAGCATTTATCAACTGCAATCTTTGAGTTTTCAACTGCCACTATAATTTTTCAAAGCAAAGGATTCTTATTCCTTCCCATTGTTATTTTCATCAAATTGCAACAGATATTGTAGGGATTTCTGTACTGACCATTCAATCACGTATTAAGTTCAACTTTTACCTTGTTAGTGTCCAACCTAACTGCACAAACATAAGACTGCATTTTAAATAATCAGAATCACAGCAAGAAGGCCAAAGGTGTGATTCTGAAAAAAGTAATTTTTTACAAACAAAATTAAAATTGCCTTGCCAATCTAGGATTCAAAAGATAATTTATTAGCCTGAGAAGAGGAGTCACACACTATACCCAGTAATATGATTCTTTTATTTTCGTGCCTTTACCTTAAAAATATATTTAAACAAGAAACAAATATTGAATTTTCCCATAAATTTTGCTTTCTTATTTACAGTGTTACATTGTAAATAACATTCTATTATACACAAATTAGGGACTGTGCATTACTGTATGTTCTCTTTACACATTCTTTCATAATATAGTACATACAGCTCGAAGCTATGCAATATTTAAGCTTAGAAAGGCTTAAGAAGTACAAACTTTATCAATAAGACTATTTTTTAAAAGGTTCTGACCTTAATTCTCTGCTAGATTGTTTCACTGAAACCATTCTCTGTTAAAAAAAAAAAAATGCCCCATATAAGGGATGAGAATAACAGTTTAAGTTACCACAGGATCCACTTAAACTGGTTAACAAATAAAAACACTTTATTACTCATTACTGTTATTAAATGGAGCACTACCACTGTCAAATCACTTAAACAAGTAGATTTACTCTTCAATTCAGACACATTACATCGATGACAGTTGGTACCTCTTTATGAAATAAAAAATGTTTCCTGCAACTTTAGGTTTGACTTATAAATAGTTAAAGCACACATTTTGTAAATATGATTTAATCATTCCTGGTCTTAAGTTATACAATAAGGAGACATTTCTGTTTCATCAAGGGAGAAGCAAGCATGCGCACGCACACACACATTCAGTCTCGCTCACCCACAAAGGCCTGAGTGTCACTAAACACTAACTACAGCAGCACTAGCGTCACCAGTGGTGCACAAGCCTGCAATAGGAATTATAAAATGAAGACAATAAAACACCTAACTTCAGTTAAAAACACCAGAAAGTTCAGGTTCTGAAGTGCCTCTCAGGTGCTTCGTGCTCATTCTGAAGGTTCAGTTCACTGGACTCTCCAAGCGGCAAACCCCACCTTCGATTGCCACGGACTGTCCTGCCACCGCACCGGGGGGGAGTCTGGAAATGTGAGTCTGCAGAGAGGGAGACAGGAGAACATTAGAAGTGCCTGCTGTGTCCCCACCCATGTGTGATGAAGGTGGAGGCAACATCACAGTATCATGGCTTGTCTTGCTACTGAGCATCGACAGATTGTAACGGTGGTCACCTTTAGATGCTGAGAGACCCTGCTTGTTCATATCCCTCAGGGAATGTTTTCTGAGCATCTTTATACCTAAGCACAGCACTAGCAACTGGAAATACAGAGCGATCAAGATGGCCAAGGCCCCTGACAGTGCAGAACCTACAGTTTAGTCACATACAGAGAATGGTAGTGATTTCAATGCCAACTATATTGATATTCCAGTTCTCTGAAAACTAATAATTTATATACAGCTTGTCTTGTGAATATTCAAAGCAGCTAAGAATACCTGGTTCATGTTTACACTTACAATTTATTCCTTAAAGGATCTGAATAGCTGAGAAAAGTTCAGATAATTCAGTGACCTAAGTTAAGTGAGGCAAGGAAGAAAAAGAAAAATAAGACGTTTACAAAATAAGGTGAAGACTGGCATGAGGTTCACACTTGAAACCTAGCCTAAAGGATCACAACAAACCAACTGCTCAGAGAACAACTCCTCCTAGTACTGAGGCCAGGGGGACATTTCTTTTGTAGGGCTTCATACACAGTAGGTGCCTCGTACACTGGATCAGTTGCACAATGGTGAGCTTTGTAGGGCTGAGTGTTACATTACTCAAAGGAGGCTGGCCCTGAGTGGAAGACAGTAAGCTGCTCCACAAGGGGTCAGGAGTCAGCAACCAGGAATTCCTTTTTTGATGGTCCTGCTTAATCCAGGGACAGATAAATATTGGGAGTTTCTAAGAAAAACAGGGGGACTGCATATCCTTTAGGTAATCCTCTCTAGTCCAGTTTCTCTAAACAAGCTTTTCTTAGGGACTGAAAGGAGGTGAGTTCAAGTCCTGGCTGAGTTGTTAGATACAGCTGGTGAGGTGGCCAAGCTTCGGGCAGGACTGACGTCCTTGCAGGCAACTAAATATGAAGCAAGCATACATTTTAGACAGGTAAGATAATTGGTTTGTAGTTGAGGGTGGACACTATTCTCTAGTCTCGCTATATAAGTCCTACTAGAGTAGCTGACATAAGTTGACAATGTCTGGAAAACAGGAAATGTTCTTTGGGAACTTAGTTTTCTGTGTACAAGGCAGGAAACAACCTGTAACCTTCAAGGTGAGGTCTACTGACTTTGGGGTGGAGAGCTGGATGAGGCAATCTCTGTGGTACTTCCTGGGATGCAAGTGTCAGTGAGTTCATTCAACAGGCTCATGCCTCCAGGAACTATGTCACAGAACCTGGCCTCATCACATCTGAGGGCCCAACTTGGGTCGCACCACAGTTAAGACAAACTTGTGAATCTCATGTCTCTTATGATGTCTCATTAACCTTGTGGGAGAAGTTAGAAGAGGATATGTTGTTTGATTCTGCCACCTAACAGCCCTTGTGACATTAGGCACAAAAAGCTTAAATCCCACAAGTCCCAGGGTTCAGTATCAATGGGGCCACTTTTACTTTTTCAGGACTTCATTAACATGAAGTGAAAGAGAGTTGTTTGCCTAGGGAAGCCCCTCAGTCGATTTCATCCCTGATCTCACCCTCTTTAGTCTTGAACACAGGCAGTTGTAACAGGGGTCAAGAACAAAGCAGAACTGCTGTGTAAAACAGTACAGCGGTTCCTCAAAAAATTAAACACAGAACTATCATATGATACAATGCTTCCATGTCTGAGTATATGCCCAAAACAAGTGAAAGACCGGACTCCAAAAAAATGTATATACAAATGTTCACAGTAGCATTATACACAATACCCAAAGGGTGCAGGCAACTCAAATGTCCATCAATGTATAAAGAGAAACAAAATGTGTAACATGCTTACAATGGAATATTATCCAGCTTGATAAAGGAATAACAATCTGGCACATGCCACAATATGGATGAACTTTGAAGACATTATGCTAAATGAAATAAGCAACACAAAAGGACAAGCATTGTATGATTCCACTTATATGAGGTACCAGAAGTAGTCAAATTCATAGACACAGGAAGTAGAATGTCCAGCTGTAAGGAGGGAGGGACGGGGAGGGGGTGGTCATTGTTTAATGGTATAGCTTGAGAGAATGAGTAAGTTCTGTAAATGTATTAAGTGCCACTGAACAGTTATGTCTTGTACATTTTGTCACAATTTTTTAAAAAAAGTAATAAAAAAAGCCTTAACAAATTTTAAAAAATGAAATCATGTCAAGCATCATCACAATGGCTTGAAACTAGAAACCAATTTCAAGAAAAAAAAAAAACCTAAAAAACATGAAGTCTGAATAACATGGTATTAAAACAATGAGATCAAGGAAGAAATAAAAATGTGCCTGGAAACAAATGAAAATGAACACACAACAATCCAAAACCTATGTGACACAAGAGAAAGCAGTCCTGGGAGGGAAGTTCGTAGCAATATAAGCCTACCTAAAGAAAATAGAAAAATCTCAAGTAAACAACCTATCCCTACACCTAAAAGAACTAGAATGAGTAGAAGGAAGGAAACAATCAAGATCAGAACAGAATTAAAAGACAGAGAGACTAAAAAAAAAAATCAAAAGGTCAATGAATCTTGGAGCTGGTTCTTTAAAAAGATAAACAAAATTGACACACATTTAACCAGACTCATCAGGAAAAAAGGAGAGAGGACCCAAATAAATAAAATCAGAAATGAAAGAGAAGTAACAACTGATATCACAGAAAAAAACAAGGATGGTAAGAAATTACTATGAACAAACTATGCCAAGAAATTGGACAACCTGGGCAAAATAGGTACATGTCCAAAAACATACAGTCTTCCAAAACTAAATTGGGAAGAAGAAAAACCTGGACAGATTGATAACTACTAGTGAAACTGAAGCAGTAATCAAAAAACTGCCAACACACAAAAGCAATGGACCAGATGGCTTCACTGGAAAATTTTACCAAACATTCAACCCCTATCCCTCAAACTATTCAAAATAATTCAAGAAGAAGGAAGCTCCCAACTTTTTTTTATGAGGCCAGTATTATCCTAATTCCAAAACCAGGTAAAGACACAATAAAGAAAATTACAGGTCAATATCTCCAATGAACATAAATGCTAAATTCTCAACAAAATATTGGGAAATCAGATCCAGCAATACAGTAAAAAGATCATATACCAGGATCAAGTGGAATTTAATCCAGGGATGCAAGGGTATACAAGATTCACAAATCAATAAATATAATACATCACATAAACAAAAGGACAAAAGTCAAGTGATCATATGAATAGATGCTGAGAAAAGCATTTGATAAAATCCAGTGTCCATTTATGATGAAAACACTCAGTCTAGTGGAAACAGAGGGAGCATACTTCAACATAATAAAGGCTATATACAAGAAACCTACTGTCAAAATCATACTCAATGGGCAAAAATTAAAAGCATTTTGCATAAAATCAGGAACAAGACAAGGGTGTCCACTTTTACCCCTCCAACATAGTACTGGAAATTCTAGCCACAGTGATCAGAGAGGAAGAAGTAGTAAAAGGCACCCAAATTGGAAAGGAGAAAGTAAAACTGTCATTATTTGCAGATGACAAGATAATGTATATAAAAAGCCCTATAGACGTCATCAAAAAACTACCCACCCTAATAACTGAATTTGGTAAAGCAGAGAGATACAAAGTCAATAATCAGAAATCACATTGTATAATGTACAATGGCATTTTTGTACACTAACAATGAACTATCAGAAATAGAAACTAAGAAAAAGAATCCCATTTACCATAGTAACAACAACAACAAAAATAAAGTACCTAGGAATCAATTTAACCAAGGAGGTAAAGGACCTGTACTTGGAAAACCATAGCATATTAAAGAAAGAAATGAGGAAAATACAAATAAATTGAAGCAAAAATGTGTTCATGGATTGAAAGAATTAACAACATTAAAGTGTCTATACTGCCCAAAGCAGTCTACAAATTCAACGTAATTCCCATTAAAATATCAATTGCATATTTCACAAATCTAGAACAAATACTCTAAAAATTTATATGGGACTAAAAAAGTCCCCAAATAGCCACAACAACCTTGAAAAAAAAAGAAGAAAGTTGGAGGGATCACAATAACTGATATCAAACTATTCTACAAGGCCACTGTAATTAAAACAGTCTGGTACTGGCATAAGAACAGACATACAGATCAATGGAATAGAATAGAGAGCCCAGAAATAAACCCATGTCTCTATGGTCAATTTAATATTTGACAAAGAGGGCATGAGCATACAATGGAGTAAAAACAGTCTCTTCAATAGATGGTGTTGGGAGAATTGGACTGGTACATGTAAAAAAATGAAACTAGACCATCAACTCATAACACACACCATACCATACAAAATAAATTCCAAATGAATAAGAGATTCAAATATAAGTCATGATACCATAAAAATCCTAACAGAAAACATAGACAATAAAATTTCAGATATCTCATGTAGCAATACTTTTGCTGATGTATCTCCTAGCACAAGGAAAATAAAGGAAAAAAAATAAACAAATTGGACTACATCAGATTAAAAAGCTTCTGCACGGCTAAAGAAAACATCAGCAAAATGAAAAAGGAATTGACTGTATGGGAGAACATTTTTTGCCAATAACACATTGGACAAGGGTTTAATCTCCAAAATATATAAAGAACTCATATGACTCAACACCAGAAAGACAAACAATCCAATTAAAAAATGGTCAAAGGACCTGAACAGACACTTCTCCAAGGAGGACATATAGATGGCCTGTAGACATATGAAAAAATGCTCAACATCACCAGCTCTCAGAGAGATGCAAATTAAAACCACAATGAGATATTATTTCATACCTGCCAAAATGGCAATCATTAATAAATCAACAAACAACAAGTGCTGGCAAGGATATGGAGAAAAGGGAACCCTAGTATACTGTTGGTGGAAAAGCAGACTGGTGGAGCCACTGTGGAAAACACTATGAAATTTCATCAAAAAATTAAAAACAAACTACCTTTTGACACAGTGATTCCACTGCTGGGAATATACCCTAAGAATCTTGAAACACTAATTCAAAAGAATGTATACACCCCTACATTCACAGCAGTGCTATTTACAATAGCCAAGAGTTGGAAACAGTTTAAGTGCCCATCAGTGGATGACGGAATTAAAAAACTGTGGTACATTTACAAAATGGAATACTACTCAACAGAAAAAAAGAGAAGGAACTGCTATCTTCTGTGACAGTATGGATGGAACTGGAGACTATCATGCTTAGTGAATGAAGTCAGTTGGTGAAAGACAAATACTGTATTATCTCAATTATAAGAGGAATCTAATGAACAAAATAAATTAATAAGCAAAATAGAACCACAGGCATAGAATCATGGAACAGACTGACAGTGGTAAGAGGGCAGAGGGAGGTGGGGACTTTTTGAATGAAGATGAAGGATACAGTCAAGGAATATATATGAAGAACCCATGGACATGCACAAGGGGGTGGGCACTGACTATGGAAGTGGGGGGCAGGCAGGGCAGAGAGGGGTGAAGGGGGAAAGAATTGGAACAATTGTAACAGCATAACATCAAAAATCAGAAAAAGATTTTTGCTTCCAAAAAGAAGTTTTACTATTTTCCATCTAATTCAAAACTAATTCAGAAGTATATTAAAGTGACTTCATATTGACATAAAAATAAAAATAAAAATAAAAATAAACTAATAAAGCAGAAATAATACTTTCCTACCTGGTCCAGAATAGTTCTCCATAAGATGGCATTTAGAGAAGGGGCAACGTAGGAATGAATCCATGATGCGGACCCCGTAGGAGAAATATTAAGACCACCAGTTTCTGTTCACAAATAAGATGCAGTTTTCCAATCAGGCTAGTTAAAATACCTGTCCCTAAAAGAGGAGCTCACAGGAAAATCTACCCTCATGTTTCCCAAAGATTCAGGCAGATTCCAGGCACCAATGGGAACACAGAATAAATTGTTAAAAGATCAAAGAGTGACCATATGTTTAAGCAGATGGCGCAACCTGACCAGAGGGATGTCATTCTTAAACCAACTGATTTCCTGCTGACTATGGAAAAGGCTCCGAACTAGAAGGAAGAAATTCATGTCCTATGAACTTGAGAGCAATCCTTGAGATTTACAAAAACACAGGAGTCCAATCCACACTTATCTATAACACTCTAGCCCCCATTAAGATTATGATTGAAGAATATCTAAATAAACTGAACTAATTTACAAAGTGTCAAGGAGAGTTAAGAAGGAAAAGAAAAAGGATTGAAAATTATGACAGTGGTCTTGAGATATTAACAGTAATGGGCAAAATACTTCAAAAATACACTGAGATTTGTATGAATTGAGCTGTTTACACAAGACAGAAATGTTCAACTAGACAAACTAGTTGTTAGAATAACTTCTCAGGATCACCCATTTCCTAAATCCGTATCTAGTCAAGGGAGATTTTGTGAATGCAGAACACATTGGCATGATCTTGGTGTTGAGAGGAATAAAATGGCTAACCATTCAAATGTCAGTACTTCACCAATTTCATCCAGCAATGTTATCTTCTAACTTATTAAAAAGTGACCTTTGTCTGAAAAGGTTTGAGCCAGTATGTATTTGAAGCTTTCTGTGGAGATTTCAATGGGGCATCAAATTCTATTATAAACAGAGGATGCTATATAACAGAATATTTTATATGAGTGTTTATCTCAAAGTTATTTTAGAGAAGTGGGTTTGAATTGCTCTTAAGGCTAAAAATAGACCACTTTCTACAATGAACTTGTATGTCAGCATTTAAAAGTGCAATAAGTATTTTATATTCTCAAGGCCTGTGCAGACTCTAGGGTATCTTATAAGCATATGAACTTATTTTTATCTTTTTTAAATATATTTCATTGATTATACTATTACAGTTGTCCCATTTCTCCCCTTCACTCCCCTCCCCCCTGCATACCCTCTCCCACCCATTTTCCCCTACTTTAGTTCATGTCCATGTGTCATACTTATAAGTTCTTTAGTTTCTACATTTCCCATACTATTCTTACCCTACCCCTATTTTCTACCTACTATCTATGCTACTTATTCTCTGTACCTTTTCCCCCTCTCCTCCTCCCACTCCCCTGTTGCTAACCCTCCATCTGATCTCCATTTCTATGGTTTTGTTCCTGTTCTAGTTGTTTTTGTTTTTGTTTTAGGTGTGGTTGTCAATAATTGTGAGTTTGCTGTCATTTTTTAAATTGAATTTATTGGGATGATGCTGGTTAATAAAATTATACAAATTTCAGGCATACAGTTCTACAATACATCCTCTGAATACTGTATTGTTTTTAAAAGCTATCTTTAAAACCAGTGAAATAGCAATGTACTTACTGAAATTTAGATCTAATGAGAAATAATAACACATGAAAATGACAGATAGAAAAGCAGCAGACTGATCCATTTGGGTAATCTTCCTTTATTTCTTGCTGCAAGCCCCATTCACATACCACTCTAACCGTGTTTTCAGGTCTCTAATATCCTTTTCTGGTTCTTTCTCAAGGAAACATTTCCCTAACTCTGATTCTAGTTCCTGGAGCACTCATCTAAGCATGTAATGCAACTGTTTTGATTTTGGTTTGTTTTGAGTTTTTAGGCCTCTGTAATTGAAAGTCAGTTGGAGGAAGAAGCTTGCTTTACATGTACCCATGTATCCCCTGAACCTGTCATAGTTCTTGACACAAAAGGCACATGCTAGAAATGCTCACTATGTGGATATGACAAAAATGTATCTTCCAAGGCTATGTTTATGAACACATAAAGAATCTCAAATGTTTTAACTAGTGTGACCAATCAGTCTGGTTAAAAAGTCAGTAAAACTAGTTTGTCATAGTAAAGTTTTTTTAATTTTTAAAAAAGTATCGATCAACTGAATGCAAGAAGATATTTGCAAATGATACATCTAATAAGGGATTAATATAGATAATTTATTAAAAAATTCACACAATGCAACATGAAGAAAAAAACAATCCAATTTTAAAAAATAGGCAGAGGACTTAAATGCATAGACACTTCCAAAGAGGACATACAGATGGCCAATAGACATATGAAAAGATGCTCAACATCACTAATCATCAGAAAGATGCAAATAAAACCACCATGAAATATCATCTCATATCTGTCAGAATGGCTATCAAGAACAAATCAACAATTAACAACTGCTGGAGAAGATGTGGAGAAAAGGGAACACTCATGCACTGTTGGTGGGAATGCAGACTGGTACAGCCACTCTGGAAAACAGTATGAAGGATTCTTAAAAAATTTTAAGTGGAACTGCTTTATGAGCCAGCAATTCTACTTTTGGGTATATATTAACGAAATCTAAAACACTATTCAAAAGGATACATGCACCCTTATGTTCACTGCAGTATTATTTACAATAGCCAAGATATGGCAGCAACCAAGTGCCCATCAATAGACAACTGGATTAAAAAAATGTGGTACATATATACAATGAAATATTACTTGGCTATAAAAAATGTAATCCTACCATTTTCAATAGCATGGATGAACCTAGAGGGTATTATGCTAAATAAAATAATTCAGACAGAGAAGACAAATACCATATGATTTCACTTATTATGTGGAATCTAAAGAACAAAAGAAACAAACAAAATTGAAACAGACTCATAGATACAGAGAACAGACTGATGGTTGCCAGAGGGGAGGGGTCTTAGAGTACTGGGTGAAAAAGGTGAAGGGATTAAGAAGTACAATCGCAGTTACAAAATAGTCACAGGGATGTAAATAAAGTACAGCATAGGAATGTAGTCAATGACATTGTAAAAAGTATGTATAATGCCAGGTAGGCACCAGGAATATTCAGGGGGACTACTTTGTGAAGTGTGTAATTGACCACTATGTTATTAATACAAAATAATATTGAATATACACTGTAATTGAAAAATAAAATTTTAAAAAGTATGGACTAACTAAATTTTCCCACATTCCAAATGACTGTATTATTAGAATGGGGATGGAACTTCAGATTTCTCAGATGTTAACAGCTCTGTACTACTAATGGAACCCAATGGCTTGTTACAGTTCCCCACTTTCTTGTTAATTCCCTGAGTAGCAGTGGCAGATCCTTGAGGTTAACACTCCTTAAAGAATTATCAATTTATAAAGTGACTATTCAAAGTCAATATCCTTAGGGTTATATCTTTTTGTAAAACCAAATATATTATACAATAACATATTTTATCCTTAAAATTTTAAAATGACAAAGTTAAAGATTAATATAGAAATTATATAATTGTTAGATGTTTTAATCAAAATCTAAGTAGTACCTGAGACTTATCATTCATACTCGTGTCTTTAAATCTTTTAAGACCAGCCTAGTTACTGCTCTTTTTGTGGTTTCTAGGGAAACTACAAGTACACAATTTAATTTTAGAAGTCTCAAAGCCTTTTTTTAGTGGTGGTATTTTAATTCACTTTTCCACTCTTAGGAGAATTGCTTGAGATCTGCCAGAAGAGTCAAGAAAACATTCTCTTAGACAAGTTATTATCCTCTTCTGGTGGGGTCAGGAAAATAAAATCTAGATAGATACAGTCTATGAAAAGCTTTTGGAAATATTTTATTCTCTGATCTCAATAATTCTGAAGGTTTGGCGTCTCAGTTTTATTTTTTATTATTTTTAAATCTTTTAAATTATTTTTAAATTCACTTTTCAGTCACAGTTGGTGTACAATATTGTACTAGTTTCAGAGGTGCAATATAGTAATTAGACATTTATACACCTTACAAAATGATCACCCAGATAACTCTAATACTCACTTGGCACCATATATAGTTATTGCAATATTATTCATTATATTCTCTTTGCTGTACTTTGCATCCTGTGGTTTTTAAAAAAAAAAAAAAAAAACAGAGCTTGAAGCAAAATGATACTACAGTCAAAGCCATACACATGCACTTACAAATAGAACAAAAGATAGTGGAAAAGCACTTCTACATGGAGAGTCCCCAAAAATCATGTTTCAAAATAGATCAGAGCCAGAAGCTAAAAAAGTACATGCAGCATACAACATATTATGTCTGATTTTAAAATTAATTTACAGAGGTATTTTATCATAATGGCTATGTGCCTGGTTCAGAAAAATAAACCTCCAAAAGCAGCCCATCAATTTCCCTCTCATCATTTTTTTTAATATTAAAAAAAGAGTTTTGTTGAAAGACAGTAAGAGATTAAAAAGGGAGCATGGTATGTAGAAACAAATGGATAGAAAGAGGAGCTATGGTATTTTACTTCTTCATTCATATTAGTCAAGGGCTATGATAAAAAAGAGAAAACAAGCCCTGGCTGGGTAACTCAGTTGCTTAGAGCATTGTCCTGATATGCCAACCTGTTGCAGGTCCGATCACCAGTCAGGGCACATACAGGAGTCAATCAATGAATGTCTCTCTCTTCCTTCCTCTCTCCTCTAAAATTAATAAAAACATTAGAAAAGAGAAAGCACAAAAGAGGTAGGAATAAAATCACTGTAGGAACTACTCTTAAACTGCCAATGAAAAAGAAACTATTTATCTGGCTGAACTGATCTACTATCTTTGCTCTGGATGACTAACCTGTAGGCTTATCCATTTTAAATCAAATACAATACCTGTTGGATGAGTTAGCACCTTTTAATTGATATAAAATAAGTATTACTGTCAGTTAATAAGTAAAGTTTGCTCAAGATCAATCTGTCTACTTAGCAGAAAGTTGTCTTATACAAAGATAATTAGGTGTTAAGATAGTGCATTAGTTGGCTAGGGCTTCCATAACAAAATACCTCAGGCTGGTCGGCTTAAATAACAAAAATTCATTTTCTCACAGCTCTGGATGCTGAAGTCCAAGATCAGGGTATCAGTGCTCAGTATATGTGCTTTCTTCTGAGGCCTTTCTCCTTGGCTTACAGATTGCCTTTTCTCTGTGTGTAAACATTCCTGATGTCTCTTCCTCTTCTTTTTTTTTTTTCAAAAATTGGGTTCTTTTTTTTTTAAATTAAATTTTATTTTAATTGTTGTTCTTATACAGTCTTCTGTTTTCTACTCCCATCCCGTCCCTCCACCC